>JAOYMZ010076525.1:0-11769 GCA_025802335.1 Pinguicula primuliflora | reverse complement strand
ATAGCCAGGAGTCAGACGGCTAAAATCTCCTAAATGCATTGCACACCATCAGCTAGTGAAATGAGTTCTGGGTCTGATACTGGATTGATGGCTCAGATTGAACAATTTTCCCAATTTTAGCTCCCATTAGGCGTAAGTACAAGCTGAAAGCTTCGGTTCCAGAAAGAAACTTTGGAAATCTTATGTGGCAAGCAGTCACCATCCTATGGAGAAACCATGTTTTACGGAGTGTCCAGGACTTGTTATTATCTGTGGCTACAAAGAATCTAATGAAGCATGTGAGACCAATGAGGATAGGACCATAAGTGGTGTAAGCCATGGCTATGGTGAGAAAAAAAAAATTGGGTTTGAGGGGATAGAGCTAAATATAACTGCGCATGTCACAATGGTGTGGGGTACGGATCATAACACTTATATACCTTTTTGATGAACTTCATAAGTCATACCCCACAAACACACATTTAAATGCATATACTTCCAGTTTGGTACGATGACCCTTAGGAATATGGAACATCCAAATAATCGAAGAGGAATCATAAGATATGAAGACACTCTATTAAAAGATGATAAGCGAAAAATAATGACAGCGTCCGGATTATGTAGAATATTCATGTTCTTGAGATTTGAGCTTGATTTTGTAAATATACATTTTTGGACCTAATGATACCTCTTACAAAAAAAATTATAGTGTAAAATAAAATATTTTGTTCAATTTTTTGTTTTACCTAAGTAAATGGATCAAATCGCATCTACCATAAAAGAAAGGATTAAATCGCTCCCATTTGAGCACAACAGCACATCACTGTGTCTGTCTGAGTGGCAAGGAGGCCCAAAAATTAAGGTCTGCGATCTCCACGGTCGCGGTCTGCAGTGGAAGCCACGAGAATGTCATTTGGGAATATCATTTTGGCCCTTTTGGCGTCTATTATTTCGAAGCCTGAGAGTGTAGTAGACGCGAAATTAGGCTGTTGATTTTTTGTCTGACGGGAAGAAAAAAATATGGCTGACGGGTACTATTCATTTCATCAGACTTCGAGTTTGAAGATATCATTCAAATTTCTCGGCCAACCATAAAGAAAAAGTAAGTATTTTCATTACTTTCTTGCTTATTTGTTGAATTCGCCTAACAGTGTCCACTTTATTTGTTGCATGTACTAATCAACGAAAATGAAATAGTACACCTCCAACACCCGCACCCCTTTCACACCTCCCTCACAGTAAAGTGAATGGACCTCCCACACACCAATATTGGTGTATGTGCTTGTGAGGGAATGTGAAGAGACCTGTGTAATTGGGAGTGTGCTATATCATTATTCCATAATCAAACTATGGGTGTTTGTGAACAGTTCAGATTCCAGATGAGTTTTTTTGTGGTAATTGTAGCATCCTTCTACGGAATAATGGGATCTTCTTATTTAATTATTTGAAAATGACTGAACTTATTGTATATTTTCTTTTGGAAGTACTGAACTTGTTGAATATGACATAAAATGGAGTTGTGTTAAATTTTATGACAACATGGCAAAACAATCACAATAAATATGAAACCGATATTTTTCAAAGACCGAACCAACATAATAATTAAAATGAAACAAAATAAATACATAAAGTAAGATCTATAATACTTGTTCATCCAAATTATACCACAAGTTCAAAGATCACAACTTTAAGACGAAAAAACTTCCAAAACAGAAGATTACTTCAATACTTAACATGAACAAAAAACTTGCAAAGCTGACGGGTAAATGAAAAAAGTTGAATGAGATGATTGAAAGGTTGGCAGTGGAGCAAAAATCATCTTTTGATAGAAAAAGTAGTTTTTATAGTTATCTCATTTTATAGTCCATTTGAGCAATAGTGTTGATGAGAAAAGAGTATTCAGATGGTCAGGTCGGTTACAAAAAAATTTAATAGGAATACTTTCATCTCATCAAGACTTTTGATCAAATTAACAACAAAATGAATTTTCTCATCATAAAATTGTTTTTGCACCTATACCAATCTTTCAATCTATGTCATCCAACTTTTTGCATTAATAATTATGCAAGTTTATTGTTAAGTTGACATTTTAAATTGAAGGAATCTTGTCAATTCCAAGAATTGAACAGTGGCCTTTTTCTCTCTCAACCTGCGCCACTTTCCCCTGGGGTCACAAGCTCTCACTCATATTGAGCCCGCACACCTTTCCTCCATATCAACGGCGGGCCTGGACTTAAATATCAAAATCGACCGAAATATCAAAATTGGCCTGGACTGACCTTAAAAATCCTTGGGCTCGCTAAAATTGACCCCGGGCTATCGAGATGACTGAGTATGCTTGAGCCCACTGCAAGCACCCCCAGGCTCCTTTCATACCTTGGTTACACTGTTTGTATGTCCACCGGCAGAGATATTACACCATCGAAGCAAAATGCATATTGACACTGTATAAAATAATCAATCAACCATAGGTGACGGGTGGGATATGATTATGAAAATAAGTTTCGAAAAATTAAGAACTGAGTATTATTTATTATCAAAGCCCGCTTCTCGACCACCTCACAAAAATATTCTCACCAAACCACACATAATTGAAAGTTAATTTATTTACCAACATATTTTTAATGAATTTTTTAGGTAGCTCTTCTGTTCTAGCAAGCAACAATGGCAAGTGGTAATTTAGGCTATTTGGAGAATCGGAAACAACACAATTTTCAAACAAGGAACCAACAAATACATGAAAGGCAATTGGATAATTACTGAATGCAATATGGGTACTCTTCAGTTCCTATGTTTACCCAAAATTTGTCGACTAGTTTTCAAAATGTAATGCCAACAACAAAAGTTAAATTGAGAAGAAGGGATGTCCCGGGATATGTAAATACAATATAGAAAACCTTTACGGTGAAATCTATATAATCAAAGTGCTAGATCATATAATCAAGAGAGTGAAATTTGTTAGTTTGAGAAATTTACCCACAAAATTAGTTTTAAGAACTAACTTGAAACTTATCAAAAATAGGAATCGAATCTAAGCAAAAATATGTGTAATCTTGGACATTGTGGGAAAAAAAATGTTAAAGATGAGGGTGAAATGCATGCCATGGGATGAATCGAGTTCTAATCTAGAACTATACCCACAAAAATACAAAACCCTAGATTCAAAAATTTTAGAGAAAAATTTAGTTCCCCATTCAATAAATTTAACAAATGACAATAAAAATTACCCCAGCAGCGATGTATTCGAGAACAGCTGCAAGGTTGACCTGAGCTACTGCACAGTCATTTTCTGCATACTTTCCAGCCTTGAGAAACCGAGCAATACGCTTGACCGGAAACTGAAGGCCTGCTTTGCTACTCCTCGACTGAGATTTCTTCGCCGATGCCGCTACAAAAATCTTGCCAGTCCAGTCATGATAATATTTACAGAAAAGGGAGAATTTTACAGAAGCTCTCGAACGTAGTTAGAGAGAGGCGGTCGATAGTTTAATGGAAGATGTTGAGGAATAACCAATGGCATTATTGTACACGGATCGTGAAGCACAACTGTTGATAAAGACACGAATTGGACGGCCAGATTGGCATCATCAGCAACATTGTGCTCCCCTTGGCATTGTATCGTATTTTGTTAGACCACTAGATTGTAACCCGTGGCTGAAGCCACTACACACCCAAAAACGAATTCAATTCGAATACATTGTAGCAACAATTAGACCATTATATATTCAACTGAAGGGAGGTTTTTTCAAAGATAAGTTTTCCCCTGCTTAACATGAGAATAAGAAGAGTTGAAGTAGCAGTATGAGGAATCATGCGGTATCGGAGTCGCAGACTATGGCAAATTAAATGGAAATGCAAGGGAAGTAAGAAATTTAGCATATGAGCAGATTGAACTGAAACCTAAACCTCGTCCTTCACGGGTCCCCTTTATATTTTAACTTACCATATTCTGAAGCCAATCTTCTGATCCCATTTTTAAGTTGTAATACAGGTTGCAAAGCAACAATTGCTGAGGGTTACAATAGCAACTGCTCATGTAAAAAATTATCAGCATGGAAACAAAACTGTCTATTAACGCAGTACTGAAGGGGCAAGCCACATCATAGAACAACTGTATAACCAACTTATCCGAAATCTAAAGCAGTAGCAGTAGCAATAGCAATTGCTTAGAAAGAATTGAGCTAAACACATGTAAAAAATTATCAGCATGGAAAGAATTGAGACGTAAACATATGCAATCGTAGTGAAAAGGCCGAGCAAAGAGAAAGTCCAAAATCCGACATGTGAATGAATCCAATATACCCTAACCAAAACAAAACTGTGAAGACGAAAACTAAAGAGTAGAGGAAACATGTATTGAGCGTTCATATAGTATCTAACATTATGCATCACAAAATAATGACTGTACCGGTAGCCTCTGTCATAACTTGTATACACAAACGATGTAACTTTTTAATTACATGAACATGAATACGAAAGGTAGAATCTTTCATCCCCAAAATGTGAAATGTAACAAATATAAGAGGCAAAGGACGTTTTAAGTGAAATGAAAAGGAGTAAATGTAAGAGCATGAGTCTGCAAGTGTTTCTCCATATGTTGTTGCATGAGCAGTCTTCTCCGGTATCCCTATACGTGATGTGCATTCAACATAATATAAGGTGATAATGGAAGGCTGAAAGAAATAGTTTCGATGGAGTACTCGCACGTGAATAAATGAAGTTATGTCGTGAAGGCCAAAATGCAGTCAAATACACCATAGGTATAAAGGTATAACTAAATAATTATGTCACAGTAAGTAACTACAAATGTAAGCATACGAAGTAAACAAACAAATAGATAATTAAATAAATTCGATTGCAAGAGTTAAAATCAAAAGGAATAGAAGCAAGAGCAGTTAATACCAGTAGGCTCCTTACTCATCTGAGGACCTCCGGATATACAATGTTGTGTGTGCATCCCTGACTGCCTGCGGGGAGTAAGACGCTGACCCGATCGTAAGACGTGCATCTGGAGAGGGCAACATATGCTTGTCCGTGACTGAAAACAGGTTCACGTAGGTCAATCCCGACAAATTTCATGGAATGACCTTGAGCCTTATTTATGGTCATGGCATAAGCTAAGCGGATAGGGAACTGCCGCCGTGTCATTTCGAATGGTAGCTCAGACGAAGATGGTGTCAATGAAATGCGCGGGATGAACTCCAAATTTCCGGTAAAATTGCCGGATAATATCATAGCCTCAATGACGCGCGTGCTGCATCGTGTGACCATCATCCGTGTTCCATTGCATAGTCCACGTTTGGGAGCAACATTCCTCAATAATATAATTGGACAACCTACTTTCAGTTCGAGATGGAAAGGTGGCAGCCCAGTTGGGTTGAGTGAGTTGAGGAATTCATTAGGATATCGGTTTCGGATGTTTGGATTTTCAGCATCAAGTTCTGAGATTTTGTCAGCTGCCAAGTAGGTGTGAGAGGGGCCTGGGAAGGTATTAAGTGCATGCTCATTGATTTTGGCGACATCATCATTGCGCGGAGCAAGGATATTTCGTTCAGTTAAGTAGGATGGTGTTGATGTTGTGGCAATATGTAGGCCGGGGTAAACAGATTCAATGAGATGTTTCAGGTCCGTGCACTTTCGAATATTAGGAGGGATGCGTATTACCTCGTTGGGTTCACTCCCGACCTGTATAAGAGTAACAGATGTATTAGGTGGCTGTAATGTCCGTCAAAGGTATGTAAAAGAATGTTTCACGCGAACTAACCGTATTCAGAAAGTCATTGTAAGCAAGGTTTGCAGGGTTGCTTGCATCCAAACGCATGTTTGATGCCAACGTAAGGGGCTGAATTGAATTCCAAATGTGTGAACGTTTCAAACATGCACCAACTATTTGTTCTCGGGAGCCCTTTCGTATTACCGGCAAAGTCTGCCGAAAATCACCACCAAGCACGACGGTAATACCTCCGAACAAAGATGGTTTGTCCAGCATGTCCTGAAGTGTTCGATCAACGGCCTCAACACAGTACCTATGCTGCATCGAAACTTCATCCCATATGATTAGGCTTGTCTGACGAAAAAGAGCACCCTGTTGTGATTGCTTGACGAATCCACAAATAGTAGTGTCTAATACATTGAGAAGTAGGGAGAATGTGGAGTGAGCTGTTCGACCGCCAGTGAGCAAGAGGGAGGCAATTCCAGAAGAAGCAACAGTGATGACTGTATTGCCTAAGCTGCGACACTTCTGTGCGATTGTATTATATAAGAAGGTCTTGCCCGTGCCGGCTCCACCACCCAGGAAGAAGGCGATACCTTTATTTTCAAGAACAGAGGACATGATTTCATCGTAAGCAAAATGCTGTTCAGTATTGAGTTGACATATGGATTGCTCGACCGGGTCATTTAGAGCCTGCATGCGAGAAGACTATAATAATTAGAATGTTGGACGAAAGTTGAAGTTACACGCGAAATGAAAGAATAAAGGTCAGTGTACTTGTATGTGTAGGAGGTGATGTTCATGAATCAGTCGGTTGGTAATAATTGGGTGCCAAGCGGTAGATGGCATTGGCATAGGAGGATAATCCAGAAGTGTCTTGCCATAGTCATGAAGCATCTCATTAATAAGGAACAGGCCGTAGTCTTCAATTTGAATTTCAGTAGGCTCATGTATACCGAATGATGCAGAAAGGTAATGATGCAGATCATCACATAGGTCTACTGAGAACTGCGTCCATAAGACTAATGGCCGAATGGGAGCACATTGTGTCAGTATCATAGAAAACAGCCTCCTCAGTTGGTTGCCAGTTTTGAATAAGGATGCTTCCTGAAGGCATTACATCCACTCAGCATCGTTCTCAAGAAGCCCCCTTGCAATGCATGCCATTTTAAACGAATCACATAAAATACCATCGACCGTGCGAAGGTCGTCAAATGATTTGGAACCTTTTACAACGGTCAAAAGTAGTCGCAAGTAGAAGCGCTCACCGGAGTTCGGTGCAGCGAAGTACATGCGGCCAATCTGAAATCCTCGTTGTCTGGGCACCCATCTGTTTTCTGTCCAAACAAAGTGTCGTGGAAAATCCGGGTAAGCATATAGAGGTGAGCCTGGATTGCTAGCATACCAAGCAAAGTATCCAGTTAGGGTTGAAACTTCATGAAGTGCTCGTTCAATGATATTTTCAGGAGGTTCATTAGGATTGTATACAATGCGGTGCATGCCAGGCAGATGCAAGTGCAAGCGCTTAACGGAGGGGAATTCATCATGCATACGGTGTCCGAAGATCCTCCAAGCGGCTTCATGTGGACCAATATATCGAGAATCCAGATATTGTTGTATTTCGTTTGATGCCCCTAATACCATAGTGGTCCTGTCATGGCCCTTGTAGATATATTTATGGATGTACTTGACACAGTGTATGCCAGCACAGACCTCAACATTGATATGACAATTGTATTTGCGGCTCAAGTAAGGATTGTATGGAACAACATGTCTGTTATCAAGGTGATGATCCCCGATAAGGTGTGTTGTACCTGTAGGGAGGAAAACAGAATATTAGATTTACCGTATGAGGAAATAAAATTCAGGAAGGCAGAAAATAACAGAATATCAGAGATCAAAATGTAGACGGTAAGTAGTTAATACCTGTATCACGGCGACGATAGGTTGGATAACCATCCTCACCCAGTATGGTTGATGAAGTAAATGGCTTGGGATATTTTTTAGTGCACCGGTGATTTTTCATACATGTCGCAGCAGGGTTGTCGGTGCCACATGGGCCGTGTACCATGCGATGTGCTATTGTCTCAAAGAGCTCTGGATCTTCTTCTTGGACAGGGAACTCAGCACATACATGGCGGTCTACCTGAGCACATGTTCTGATTTTGTCAATGGCTTGTAGGAAGAGCAGCAAATGCATATGAGGCAATCCGCGTTTTTGGAATTCAATAGTGTGTACGTAGGCAACAACAATTCCAAAAATCGCGTTTGCTATTACATCCTTTATAAGGGCCCTCCTTTTCAATTCAAATACACGGGCAACAATATCTGGACGATCATGGGCCGTCTGATGGCTCAGTAGTGTAGCAGTAATTTCAGGCCATTTAGGATTGGCTGTCATGGTCAGGAAAATATCGGGATGATGATGGTAACGTGTGATAGCCATCGAATCTAGAAAAATCTCGAAGAGGTAGCGTGGGCTACCGATATGCGAAGAGGGTAGGACAACACGCTGGCCGACCTGGTTTGGATCAAGCTCTGCCGGTCCAAGATCAGTTAAGTTCCGAGAGTAATCAGACCTGAACTTGTCCCTATTCTCCCAATAATAGTTCAACCGATTTTGTTCAGTCGCTGCCCATGCATCAACTATAAATTCTTGGAATAATTTCTTGCCTCGAAGGATTGTAGAATATTCAGATGGTCTCTCGAATAAGCGGTAACTGTAAAAATCCATAAGTGTAAGGCGCCGATCAGTATGTGCATTCAGATCCACACTCCACAGTCTCATGTCACTGTCCCACCCGAGCTCCCCGTATGGGAAGAACAACACGTAGTGCAGGGGTAGATAGGCAGGGTGGCACTCACTAATATGAAGTAATTGGTTGTCATGAGCGAGGTGCACACGGATGTCACGTGTCTTACCAAGAGATGCACCATCACCCGGTAGGACAACGGCTATCTCGCTCGCGGTTGGGAGGTTGTACGTCCGGGGATCCGTAGATGCTGTGTATCGCAGGCATGCATGAACGGTGCGCATAGCAGGGGGAACCTGACTCAAGAGGTCATGTGCCTGACGGAATTTCTCGATGAACGGATTAACCTACAGAAGAAAAGGTTTAAAGATTTCAAATGTTATTGAATAAGGGAAAGTTGAGAAATAAAGTTATTTACCTGGAGTAAGCAGTGCTGAATAGTCCGGAACACATCCGTGCGACATCTTGTATTTCGAGCAGCACGTACGGCTAATGCATGTTCTGGATCATAGATATATAGCTGAGCATACATTGCATTATTAGGCTGTTGGGATTGTAGGGGTCCCAGTCGGTGGTGCAGGTGTCCATGTATTGTAAAAGTTTTAGGCCCACGGCCGGAGATGGCCACAGGTCCGTATGGAGTACCGAGACTTGTGAATGCGTTTGCTGCGTTGTACGCACGCATATAAAGGCGGAAAGATCTAGACTTGGCATCATCGCCTTCATACAACATGAGTAATGGCGAAGGAGGTGTTGCAAGTAGAGGGAGACGTATCTTTCCTTGGAGACAGCAAGTACCAAAAGCGGGGTTACGTGCTGAGGAGACAGTTAATTTTTCATCGAGCCAATGTAGAGCATGACAGGAATGACAGAGAACATCCATCTGTCCGAGCGAGTGTCTCGAAGACTGCCACATTAGATTAGATGTGGTTAGTGTATTTGGAATTTTAGTAGTAGACATGGGACGGCAATACTTACAGCATCAAATGAACGACGTACAGGACGGGCAACATGTACATGGCGAGGTGTAGGAGTGGGCTGCGTGAACGGAATAGTAAGAGCATGTAATAATGAGTTAGATTTAGAATAGGGATGTAAATGTACTGACCTGTGGAGTTTGGTGGCTGAATGATGCACAGTCGGCAGTCGGGACTGATGTAGAGGCCCGTGGTGGCAGCATGATGGTTGTTGAGGGTCGGTGTGTTAACTACAGGCATTAATTAATTGATGGCTGAAAAGTTAGTAGAGGGGTGCAGTAAGGATAAATATAATTGATTAGTCATGTGAATGTGAATGTACAGACAGGTGGAGTTTGGTGGCTAGATGATGCACGGCTGGTGCTCGGAGCATATTGGGATGGCTGACGAATGATCATGGAGTCAAGTGATTGCACCATGGGTCTCTTTCCCATGTAGACATCGTGTTTACTGGCTTGAGTTGGCAGTGCAGGGGGCTGTCAGGAAGTATAAAAAAGATTACAATTAGAATGTGTAAAAGGATAGTGCATTTTGGGTGATAACGAACCTTACCTGAGCAACAATTTGTGTTGCCGCATGCTCTGCTGGCTCACGAATGACAATGGCAGAGTTGTGTGAGCGAGGGCGATTATTCTGCAAGTAAGTAGCAGTTTGTGGGTAAGGATTGGAAAGCAGACAGCCGGCAGCAGTTGTATTAATAGTACCCTCGAGTTAGGCACTTGCACCATGTGTCTCTTTCCCGTAGCGGGAGGTGATGTTGATGGGGCAGTGGTCTGTCAAGTGCATAGATAGATGCGTTGTTCAGGTGTGGATATAGGTGGTGTGGATATAGAAGGCATTTGTACTAACCGTAGGTGTGGATAGTGGTGGTGTGCAAGGAGTTGGAGCAGCTGTGAGATCCTGTTTAATGGGTGTACAGATTGAAATAAACATTTTTACCACGCAAAATAGCATGTAAGGTAGTTAGTATAAAGAGGATGGTGGGACGGTAAGTACCTGTTGTCCGTTTGTTGGAAGGAGTGTTCGAACATGTTGAGCAATAGTAAGGGGAACATTCTTGCAGGGCCTAACACGGTGACGAATAGCCGAGAGGTGGAACTTAAAATTGGTAATGGATGTTAAGACCCTTTCACAGTACCTGCACTTGATTTTATTGTCGGGCAGCCGAATCCCATATGACCAGCAGGGGTCGGAGGGCCTGCCAGTTTTGGGAAGCATCCGACCGTCGGTTTGCTGCATGATGATTTTTTCTTTTCTTTGCAGAGAGGAGGTTGGGTGTGCTAAGTTCTGCAGAGTGTACTAACAAAAAAACAACCGTAAGTAAATGAAGTCTGAAAATGTAAAGGCCAGAGTAGTGGAAAAACGAAAATTCAAACTGGTAATAGACGAATATTGATAATAATAAATTCCAGCTGATAGTGTTGAGGTGAAGACCTGAGGAATTAACAAATGTAGCTTTTAGAATTTGATTGGATGGACACTGGAAGCAGGTATGTGTGGCATACAGGTTATATCATTCGAAATGGCGCACCAAACGCTGCCCAAGAAAATATGGAAGCAAACAAATATTAGTTCACCATATTCAGTACTAAGCAAATGCTTTGCGATGTACATCTTATTGAAGATGTAATGGATTCAACATAATATGTAATTCAAGCAGGTAAAAGCACTAAAGATAATGATCAGTAAAGGTTAATAAATCAGAATAATTGGCATCATACAACAACGGTATAACCGACTTATCCAAAATCCGAAGCAGTAGCAATAGCAATAGCAATAGCAATAGCAATAGCAATAGCAATAGCAATAGCAACTGCTCAGAAAGAACTGAGATAAACACATGTAAAAAATTATCATCATGGAAAGAATTATCAAGAATTATCAGAATCAGATGCACTGGTTTACTCAAAATGCTATTCCGACATTGTACTTGTGGAAAACTAATGGATGGGAAAAATTCAAATTGATGTTTTCGAATCCAAACAGCCACATGGTCATAAAAAAAACCATGTACAAAAAGCCTTCACCACCATCGAAATCTACACCATTAATCAATCAAGACTATAAGAAAGAGGTGAAAAGAGTGCACAGAGAGTTGATTGGAAAGGCCAATTTTTTACAATCAAAATAAACAATATTCACAGGCAAGATAACAAATTGCACAGGAGTTGATCGAAAAGGCATTGATTTTTTCAAAAATCCAAAAAACCGACGAAGATCGAAACAACCCACCAATGTTATGACCCAACCTACCCCGTACGTAGGGTTGTACAGAAGGACCGTAACAAACAAACGAAACGTAAAGGTTGCGGCTGACAATCGGTGTTCGTCGTCTTCAGCGTGGAGG
>JAOYMZ010076514.1:0-11771 GCA_025802335.1 Pinguicula primuliflora | reverse complement strand
AATCTTTTACATTCTGCAATACATTTCCATATATTTCTTTGTTCCATATCCTTAGTTTTTTCCTCAGTCTTTTTAACTTCAGTGCCAGTTTGGCTATTCCGATTTGTGGTGATATTGGCTCGTCCCAGTTTTCTTTAATAACCTGCTGGAAATCCGGGTGCAATGTCCAATAGTCCTGAAATATGAATCGTGAAAGCCTTGAATCCTGTGTTGAGTTGAGCTGTATGAGTAAAGGGGAGTGATCAAATTGAACTCTTCCTAGATGTCTCACTATGCTATTAGTCATCACGGATATCCATTTATCGGATAGCAGTACTCTGTCGAGTCTTTCCATAATTTTATTTCTCCCCTCCTGGTTGTTGGACCATGTATATTTATTTCCTTCATATCCAGCATCCATCAGTCTGCATTCATTAATAGCTTCTCTAAAGTCGCTCACTGCCCCCATGTGTATGGGGAGATCCCCGGCTTTCTCATCTGGAGATAAAACCACATTAAAATCTCCACCCACTAGGAGAGGTGCGCGGATCATATTCACCTGTTGGACCATATCTTTCCAAATTTGATTCCTTTCTGATCTTTTACACTTCGCATAAATTCCTCCAACGTACAGTTCATCCCCAGATCTTTGTGTTTACTTTTCAATATTAACATCTGATCCGAACTAAAGTGAATTCCTGCCTCCCATGAGTCTGTCCAGAAGCACCATATGGAGCTGACTGTATTTGATACACTGGATGTGAACCTAAGTCTGGTCATTATTGCTGCTAGTTTCCCAGAATCCTGCATTGGTTCCAAAATCACCAGGAGAGATATACGGTGGATCTTTATCAATTTCTTCAATCTAGTCAGAGTAGGAGGATTGTTAATTCCTCTTATATTCCATATCAATATCTGCTGACTCATTGCTTTATGGATTTGGATCTTGTTTCGATATTGGAGGCTTTATAGTAATCCTTTGGCTTTCTGTTATATGTACGCTTCTTTTTTGGAGATTTTGGGACCTCATCTTGCAAATGTTGCAAGTCTGCTACCCCGGTGCCTTTATCCATATCAGTCTCTTCTCCAGAGTTTTCCTCCTCTTCATCTAATACTTCTTCTGTGGACCATAGGCGGGAGAAAGGTTCGTCTGTTGGCTGTAGGGTGAGTGGGATATGGAAAACTGCATCCTCTTCTTGCTTAGTTGTTAGATCATTCTTTTCCATCTCCTCTTTTGATTCTTTTCCATCCCCTCTTTCGGTGGAAGGTTGGTCAGCTTCACTTTTAGATTGCTGAGGTTTTTCTGTCTGCACCTGCTCTCTATTTTGTGACTACTTGTGTCTTGACTTAGACCTCTTCCCCGAATGTGTTTTGCCAGATTTTGGAGGGCTTGGTATATCTGCAACAGGGCTTTGCGTGGTGATGTTGCATCAGCTTCCGTATGCAATGCCTCCTCATCATTTTCAGCAAGGCAAGAGTAAGTGTTAGTAACTATAATATTATCCTTTGCAACAAATGTGTTATGAGACTTGTGGTTACCTTGGCCGGAGGTTTCAGCTATTTGGATAGCTTCAACCTCTGTAGCTGCTTTAACTGCTTCAGACTCGTCATGTGGAGTCTTAGGTGCAACGAGGCTTTGTTTTTTTGTAATCTGCCTGTACATGAATTGAAGCTTGGCATTCAATTTTTTTTTGCAAGGAATAGGGTTTTTATTAATAGCAAGTGATTATACAAACCAGGCCCAAAAGTGAGCTTGGTTAAGAAAACTACAATCACAAACTGAAACAGGCTCAATGTTTTTTCCCGCGAGTGCACTGGCTGCGCCGCGGGCTAGGCTCCTTCGCCGGTCCTTTTTTCTTCTTGGGCAGCTGTTGTGGGACTGGATTTATGTGGACTGGCTCTTCATACCAATGAGGGAGCTCTTCATCCTCCGATATATCACTCCGAGAGAAACCTCCTTCAGGGCCAGAGCTTTGTGCAGCTCGTGTAGCAACCCATGCCTGTGCAAAACTCATACCTGGAATGTTGACAACCGGAATTTGATATGTACTTTCCATGGAAGCGTCTGTCAGATATTGGTCGTAGTAAGGAATTATGGGGTTATTCTTTGGAGAGAAAGGAATAGCTGTTGGATCTAGCTACATGGACTTATGTTTCAATGCTTGCTGCTGAATATCCACAAAAGAGACTGTCTGTTGTTGTATCCCAGGGGCTGGTGCAGGAGTTTGGCAAAAAATTCAGTGTCTGATTCTCCTGTTTCCATCCTGTCCGCCCAGCTCCTGATTGTGGTCGGAACTGGGAATTCTGTCCTAGGGATTACTGAAGTATTTTCCTTGTTTGTTGGACTGTGAAGTGCAGCAAAAGTCCAGTGTGGGTCTGCATTGTTCTATTCGTTTTGTACATCCTCCAACTGCTGTATTGTGTTCTGCTGTGCTCCTGCCGAAGACTCCTCCACTGCATCAGACAGGATATGTATTTCAGTACATTTATCCCTGGCTGCTGAAGTTAGAACTGCAGTGACCATTTGTTGCTTGATTGCTGCTGTTTCTGCCTGCTATTTTGGTTTTGTGGTCTCGGATGTTTCAACTTCAGCAGGTTCGTCCTTGTCGGCGACTATAGCCATTTCCTGGGCGGTGGGTGCCTCGGTTGTAACCACCCCCACCATAGATTCTGAGTGCTTTTCCACCTGGTACAGAATTGGAGTGACAGCTTGGAGTTGAGAGGATGAGTTCATTGCATTCTGGTCGGTTGCTTGGCTGCTTTCTGCCAGACCCCCTGAATATTCTAATATCAGCTCCTGATCTGCAGCTCCAGAAATGTCTGCTTGCTGAGAAAAAGGATGTTCTATTTCTTTGTCCCCTGCATCAGCCATCTGTTGTCCACCACCACCATAAATTGCAGTCAAATGGTCTGTGCTCTGCCTCTGTGTTTGAAACAGCCTTTGGTCCTTGTCAAGAAGAGCAGTTAAGCAAAGGTTGAGCACTCTATTTTCCATCTCCTGATGTGCGGCATCCTTTGCAGTTTCAGTCTCAGAAATGCTCCTTGCAGCAGCATCTTCTCTGGATGCACAGGTGTCGGTATACTTGTCAGCGGCAGTAGTACCGGTTGCCTTACGTTCCCATTTCCATTTGCCCTGTGTAATTGCTTTCAACGAGGGCCAAGACTGGTTCCAGGCAGCAGCAGAGTCTGTGATGTCTTCTTTGATGAGAATTGTGAAGGATGTTGTGTCTGTTTCAATAACCATGGTCTTCGAAATCCATCCAGTAGAGCTGGTGAAAATCTGGAATTTGCCATGTCTCATATCTTTCCGCTCGCTGGTTAAAGGGTCTATCTGCACCAATTCTCCAAGATGCGCAGCAATTGCAGAGAAAAGTCTATCCTCCCAAAATTGCAGCGGTACTCCTTTGATAATTACCTAAGTGCATCTAGCTGGTTTTCCATCAAGGAGGTGCCACAGTCTGACATTGTGTAGCTTGATGCTTTTAAGAATTTTCGTGTCCTGCAGGAGTTTGGCTTGCTCAGCTTTATTCGGTGCCATGAGGAGAAGCTCTCCATCTTCTATTCTTGCAGCCTGAATATTGACATATCCTGCATCCTGAAGTGTTTTGTGCAGTGATTGAATGTCCAAGATCGGGGCTGGGGTACCTAATAGACATGTGTTCAGCCATAAACCCGCATCTACATCCAGTATGTATTGTATTTTTTCAATAGCGGCACCATCAGTGAAGGCACTAGACAGAGCTGGTTCACCAGAGTTTTGTGTAGCAGAGTCATACTTAGCATCTGGAATCACAGTAGCAGTACTAGCAGAGGAAACACCAGTTACAACAATTTGTGCATTTGAATCAACACGTAGTCTAGGCATCATATCTAATTGCAAGGACTCACGGCTCAAACTGAATTCCAATTTAAATGAACCAATCCATATGTCATTGAGTCTATGAAGCAAAGTATGAGGGTTCATCTGTTTGGAGAATCTGACGAAAGCAAATCTACATCCGCGTTTGTTCAATTGCTGAGGTAAATGGAGGTCAAAAACCTTACCATGGGCGGATAGGATGTCCATCAGAGCATTTCTGGTTATCATGGGCGGCAAATTGGTGAAGTGATAGGAGTGGGATACAAATTTGAGCCACTGCAATCGAAAGATGTTCCCCATTTGCTGATTATCTCGGCATGCGGTTTTTGCTTCGGGGTCCGTCTGTGTGATGCTCGGCTCAATTGCACGACCATGTTCCGATTCCTGTCCAGTGGCTGGTACAATTTCACCGTTGCCTTTCCCTGTCGGCGCTGTGGCCTCGCTGGGTGACTGAGTCTGACTCGTGCTGGCATCTATGGTCCTCATTTGGTGTCCCATAATTTGGGGGCTTGTTGTCACTGTAGTGGGGATAGTCATCCACGCCGGCTCTATTGCCATCGCAGGCACGGCGGCCATCATCGCCTCCATCAAGTGAGAGGCACGATGAGGGTTTGAAGACACGCATGAGGCGCGTTGATTTAAAATTGGCTTGGCATTCAGTTTAGGCTCTATTAACTTTGGTCCTTTCTGACGAGTGGGCTGCTCAGGCTTGGTTTCCTTTTCTCCTTGCTGAGGATTTCTCTTTATACCTTTGTCAGGATGCAAGATTTTGCAATCATCTTGAGTGTGACCAAGTCTCATACAATGCTGGCAGTATGATGGGCATTTTTCAATATGAAGAGGCTGCCAGAAATCTTCATGGCCTTAAGATTCCACAAATACTCTAGTTGGATGTATGCTTAACTGATTATGTTCAACACAGACTCTTGCCAAGCTAGGTCCTATAAGCAATTCAGTAGCTGCATCAATTCTAAGAGGTGTGCCAAGAGCACTGGCAATTGAATAAATCGCATCCTTTCTGTATAGATGTAGAGGCAAATTTGGCAATGAAACCCAGACAGGAGAAATGTGCAACTCTGCATCAGATCTAAAATCAGGCGTCCATTTGAATACACGCATAGGAAATTTTTTCAGAGACCAGTTTTCATGCATCCACATTCTATCTCGATCATCAGTATTTGTGAATCTGATTAAAATATGCTTCACATCAAGATGACCTACTGTTACCTCGCCCTTGAATCCGATTGCGGTTATTAACCTTCGTGTCTCCTCCATTGTTGGGCGGCCGTGGCTGAATTTTCCGACCAGCGCGAGCGCAAGTGGAACGGATAATGCTTCAATTTCTTCTTTGGAGAATGAGATCTTAGGTTCTCTTTTCCATACACTCAGTTTCTTTAGCGGAATCGGTGTGTATGCTACGTTATTGCCAATGCTGAAGAGTGTTGCGAAGGTTATGTTCCCACCGACTGAAGGTGCTGTTGAGTTCGGTAGGTTGCGATAGCTCCATTTAATGGTGGAAAGTCATCAGTGGGTGTGGATCCGGCCATTGGCCGGGGGACCGAGTCAGGAACGACCAATCTTAGCCCATGAGCGACTTCAACGCTGGTGAGACCAGCCAGAAGTGGTGGCAGCAGGAGGGATTTTTAAATCGCCGGAGGGTTTTTTTGTAACCACCTTTGAGCCACCTTTCCTTTGGAAATTCTGTCATTATTCCTGGAAGTTTCCACTGTGTTCACCCATTCTACTTTAAGCCTCTCATTTTGTTGTTTTTGCTTTGTAACCTTATCTCTTTTTTTCTTTTCTTTTTTGGTGTTTTTTTGTTGCCTCTTTTCTCAGTCTTGGAGGGTGGAGGTGGGGGTGCTTTGATTTGCTGCTGCTCTAGATACACCGAGTTTTCCTTTTCCACAACTGGGATAGAATTAGGTCTAGCATCACCTTTGTTAGAGAATTTCTCATTTTCTATTCCTTCAACTGTTACTTCCATTCTGTATCTTTCAAGCAATAGTTCTAAAATATCTGTTTTGCATTTTTTCTTGAGTATCCACTCTTCCGTGTTCTCAGAATTCAGGCTGTCCTTTTTGGTCATCGTATCATAGTCCTTTCCATTTGTCTCTTTCTTTCGCCTCAATTCAGTTGCTCTTGATACTTGCTGGCGTAGCTCAGGCTCAAGCCATTTTTTTGTTTCCGTTAAGTTCTCCCCAAATGCCTCCAATCCCTCATTATCATTTAGTCTTTGCCAGAATTTGCCTATAGGCAATTTACCTCCTGTGTCATATGCCTCATCGTCCTCATCATCATCAGTTTGATTTTCTGCCTTCTTATTTACGTTTGTATTCTGTTCCCCAATAGGACTGGGATATAGTTCAGGTAGTGCTCTAAGAGATTCTGGGATATTTTCACTTTCATCTTCTGATATCAAATCTTCTCTATCATTCCTAAAAGCTTCAAATTCATCCTCAGAGCTGTTATGGCTACTGAAGAGATCTCTCTCCGAAATACAAGTTTCTGTTGTCCCCATAAATCTTTCTTCCGCCACCTCCATAATTGTCACTTCATACTCTATCCCGTCAATGGTAATACTTATACTGCCATTCAAGGATTTGGCTGTGTCTACTTGGATTAACAGTTGAGTTGCTTCAAGGTATTTTCTTTCTATTGTCACTTCGTTAATTTTTATAACCTTGCCCAAGACTGATCCAATTTTGTGCAGGATATCGGTTGTCCAAGCAGACAGGGGTATACCGAATAGTTTAACCCAACGAAGTCTCTCTTTGTTAGGACAATGGTCTATCCAAACCGATATATCCTCAACCCATGTTTTAATCAATTCAATGTCCATTTTCACGAGGGTTGGCATTTCCATGTTTTCATCTTCCTAGGTTAGCACTTTTCCATTACCCATTGGGCTCACTTTGATCTGATTATATCCCCCTTTTCTCAGCTCTGTTACCAGTTGTCGCCAGTTGTCCTTCTCCTTTAAAATACCCACTTTGCTATATCTCAACCATTTAGCATCACTGGGTGTTGTCTTTAACATGAGCTCCATAGGGTGTTTCTTTACTTGTGGTTGAATTTTCTACACTTCAATTGCCCTTATATCATGTCAAATTTATGAGCCATTGTTCTTGGTTCCTGATGTTGAAGCTTCTTTCACAACTTCCATTATCATTCCTCCACGTCCCTTAGTTGCATCAGAATGTCTAATAATCTGTTCCCCTTCCTATCCCTTTGCCAGTTCAGCGTTCATTCCACCATTTGGAGTCCCGTCAGAATTAAGCCCATTTCTTACATTCTTGGTAGAGGCAGGGAGTATCCTTCTTGGTTGTTGATATTGCCTATTCACTACTTTTTTCCTGAAACGTGCTACATTTGCTTGCAGCTTATAGCTCCCAATCCATATATTTTGCAGTTTCATAACTAGTAGTTCAATATTTTCAACGTTCAGAAAAGTAGCAAAACCAAAAGGTACTCCAGAACGAGAGTTTTCTAGCGATTGTGAAAGTACTCATCTGGTCCTGTTTCTGCCGTATCGCCATTAGATCTGTTTGTAGACAGTTGGGTGGAAAGTTTGCGATATAGCACATCATTTTAGTCTCCTCCACGCTTGGTCCCAGCCTGCTGTGCACTGAGCCTCGAATTTGATTCTGCTCCGCCTCACCACTACTCTGCGATTCCGGTGCCTTGGAGGTTTTGGGTTGGTTGTCTTTCCTAGGAGGGTTAACTACGGGTATTAAGGTTTTCCCATTCCTAATTTCCTGTAGGAAATCGGCTGGTCGCTGGGAATACACGACACTGGTTGGGGCCATGGCTTGTCTATACGGCAGAACCCTAGGTTTTGTGAGTTAATTTAATATCCCCTCTCGGTGCCTATTGCACAACCTGGGAGGTGGAGTGGTGTAGGTTTGGACTTGTTTAGCTCACCATTTTGATGTGGGGGTGGAGTTCTGGTTGCGGGGTGATCGGAATTTTGTCGGAGATCTCGTCGGGAGGGCTACCTAGGTTTTCGCGCTCGAGAGCATTTCAAATTATAAGTAAAATTTAGTAAATAGATACATAGTGAAACACTCAAGAGAGTCGAGATACTTATTGAGCTTTATAAGCTTACAGGTACTTTACGTTTAAATATAGCAGATCCGCACATTTAGGATTCCAAAATCATCATTCTCCAAATTCTTGTACGAAGTGTTTGGCTTTACGAGTTGTGCAAATGAGACCCCCTGCTGGATGCGTGATTGGGTCATCTGCTGAGGTTTGGGTGCAGCAGCAGTTGCCTTCCTGGGTTGTGCAGCACGATGATCTGGCTTATGTGCGGAACCAGATCTCGTCGTATGTCCGTGATTACCAGGTTTATTCAACTCTGTAATCATCAAAATCTAGTTTATTCAACTCTGTAATCATCAAAATTAGAAATAAAATTTAGAACTTGGGGTCCAAATATTTGTCTAAAAGGGATAAACTAACTTTAATAAAATCCGTGCTCTGCACCATTCCAATTCATCAAATAATCACCTTACTGCCTCACCAATCAACAATTAAAACCATTGAAAAAATCTTTTCAAACTTCTTCCGGGAAAACAGAAGGAAAAAATAAGTTACACTGAAAATCATGGAAATCACTCTGCTTACCAATTTTTTATAGGTAATGTTGTTGAGGAAATTTGAACTCTGTGAGTACAATTGTCACTTCCATAACTACTAGGTCAACCCCTCTTTGACTCACTTTGCTTACCCATAGAAGAGGGAGGACTAGGTTTAAAAACAATTAAGGACATGTGTGTTGCGGCAAGCATGAAATTATGGTGGTAATTTCGACAAAAAAGCTCATTAATGGTCCCAATGCATGCACAACAAATACTATCTTGAATATCTCCCCACAATAGCTTCAATTTTTCCTCATCACTCTCATGGTTGGAAAAGAATAACCTAAGTGACAGACCTTATGATTTCTCACACAACATGGTTAGTTGGTGATGATAATATTAGCTTTTGGTTTGAAAAATGGTAAGAAAATGCATTACTAAAAGATCCATCAACAGTCCCGCATCCATCTCTTATGTTTAAACATACAACTAATCAACTAGGTTGGTACACTCCCTTACTTTATGAATTGCTAACATGCAATATTGTAGATAAAATACTACAAATTCAAATACACCAAGGTAAAGAGCTCATATGCTGGAACCTGCACTAGCAGGTCTTTCACCACCAAATCAGTTCGAAACCTAATTAGGCAAAAAGATCTTAAAATCAACGTCTTTAAATATTTATGGCATAACGACATCCCCCAAAATTTAATATACATATATGAAAGGCTATTCATATTATTCTTGGATGACAACATTCAACGTAAGGGTATATATTTAGTTTTTAGATGTGTATGCTGTAAAAATTCACCTCGTGTAGAAAATTTAGACCACTTATTCAATGAGGGGGGACTAGCACATGAACTTTGGACTCATTTTGGTAATCAGTGACTCGTTTGCATCTTTCATGGGCAAAATTCACACATGATTTAATTCCCCAGGAAGTAAATCCTACAGGTTTCTCTGCCAGCTAATTTTTTTTAGCTAATAGTAATTACTATATGTTGGCAAATTTGGAAAGGAGCATGTATTTGTAGACATAATAACCCTGATTTGGAAAGCAGCATGTATTACTATTATTACTATTATTACTAGTATTATGATTATGTGTGTGTGTGGATTTAATTTTTTTTTTATTTTTTTTTACTTTTATTATTATTATTATTTTTTTTTTGAGCTGATCCACGGAAATAATCTCCCCATTCTGTTGAGGGGTTGGAATATGATTGCGTACATCTTACCCTCCCCAGATCCTACCTAAGGGCGAGATTTACTGGGTATGTTTGGTTTGGTTTGGTTTCCCTAGTTCTCTAGTTTGGCAGCAAACTATATTGCAGGTGAAAGAGATAATAGAACAAAACCTTCACATCATCTCAGCAAGAAGCATCATGCTTTCATGCTTTGGGAATCGAGCTAAAGCAACCACCACACAAAGTCTCTCAATTTCGAAGGTGGTCCCCTTCTCGGGGAGGAGTCAAACTCGATGTCTCAAGCTTTGTTTACAAAGAATGTATTGGAGCTGGAGGAATATTAAGAAACTCACAAGGGAAGTTCTTATATGCATATTGCACAATAGGTTTCTCATCATGCCATGCAGCAGAACTTAACTCTTTGTTAATTGGTATCATCTTTACTATCAACACTAACCAGGGCTGTTTCTGTTGGAAATCTTTCACATTTTGTGGGTTTCTATTAATTGTTATTTGATTCATGTTTTTAGGCTTGATTTGTGATCGTATTGTAAGCCCAGTATCTCATGGTACAATGTGGATGACAGCTGGTGTAGGCCTGGGGTTTACGTCCCGGGCAGGGACAAATGAGGGATAACTGTGGAAATTTAATCCCTTCTGTAAGAAGGGTTTGGGACTCCTCCAATTAACCGACAAATCCCAATTACAAAATTAACCCTCCTTCCTTGCACAGATGAATCTTCCAACTCTCGATGCTTGGGAAACTGCCTGGCTTCCCGATGACCTCTCTGGTAAATCTCCACGAGCCCCATTTGAGTCCGACGTCATCTTCTCGCTGTCGTCCACCGATCAGAAACCCAATATTGTAGTTTCCTCCATGTCGGAAGAAATAGACTTGGAGACGCAGGCTTTTGTTGAGGATATGAACGACAATTGGGAACAAAGGAAAGGTAAGTCGGCCAAGAAGAATGCCGAAACAAATTCGGCTGCATCAGGATTGTGGGTAAAAGAGATTGAGAAATTGGAGGCAAAATTGGGGAATTCGTTTTCTGGGGCTGATGACATTGAGAAATTACTTGATAGTGCCTCTGAGTACGTATATCCGAAATGCAATTACTATTTCTTCATCTGTGATGTATTGTTTCGGGTATTCATCTGTGATTTATTGTTTCGGGTATTCATCTGTAATGTATTGTTTCGTTGCTTCTATAATATCGAGAACGAGTTGAAGCGGTGTTGTTTATAATCTTTTGCTTCTCTCTGAAATTCTTGCAGAGGCTGCTGGGATTGAGCCCATTGGTTGAGGAGTTTCGAAAAAAATATGAGCGTTAAGCTTATTGTTCTACTGGTTTTAGTGTGTGCTGTTTATTAGAAATGCTGTGGGAGGATTAGTAGTTTGGTCGCAAGTGATGGAGAAGAATATGTTTAGGTAACAGTCTTCTGTCATACCAAAAGGGTATGAGATTTGAGTGTCTCCGCAGAAATTGTTGCAGTTGGGCTTTGCTGTAGAGGAAACAGAGGAATCTGCAAGGACAGATTTGGAGATGAGAACAAGCAGCAGTGCAAGAACAAAGAGTGGTATCTCCAGAACTTGAATTACCATGATGCTGTTGGAGAATGTTGGTGATGAGGCTAAATGTAAATTCAAGACTATATATAATTGGAATTATACAACTTTGGAACATTAAATACTAGCATTTTGATTAAATACTACCATGATGCTGAGTTTGAGATCCAACAGTTTGAGTGGGGCTTTTCCTTCCGATCTTCTGAAACTGGGGAATTTGACCTCACTTTATCTCCAGGATAACAATTTTCAGGGTGCTCTGCCATCAGATTTTGCTCTACCATATTTGGAACTTTGATGCTTGTAGTTTGTTGTGACTATGCTTGTAGTTTGTTGCGACTATTTGGAACTCGTGTTCTGCATGTTACTCACGCTTATATAATGTGTTAGTAAGGTAAGGGTAAAATGGTAAAAATTACAAATTCTGTCCTAAACCCTTGTATAATCCCTGTGATACTGAATGGGCAGTTAAAGTTATCCCTCTTAAAACGCAGTTGTTACCAAACAGGATTACTCAGGATTACTGAAGGATTCCCTTAGTTATCCTACAATTTCCCAGAACCAGGTTTATTTTGTCCTGGACACCAAACTCA
>JAOYMZ010076503.1:0-11771 GCA_025802335.1 Pinguicula primuliflora | reverse complement strand
ACTCCCACACTTACACAGATTTTTAAATTATTTTCCATGTGTTGTACATTCCACCTGATGTACAACACCACAGCACAGGAGTGTGGTGAGAGTGAGCCGCAGGAGTGAGGTATAGCAGTGGGGATTTTTTTTGGGTAAATCACTCCTATTTAACTAATATGGCATATGTGTATCACGGGTATGACTCGTGTGCATAACCCTTAGGTGTATAATCCGTACACGACTCATACTTGTCACCACCCGTCGTCAAAATTAGTTGCATCATTGAAAAGGCCATGCATAGGAGATCAAAAGTTTCGTGTTCCGGTGCGGTCCCGACGACTTCTAAAACCAGGGACATAGGGTTTTTGTTCTCCTATGCATGAGATTTTCAATGGTTTAACTAATTTTGACGGCGAATAGTGACAAATATAGATTACGCATATGTTGTATACTTATGGGCTGTGCACAAAAGCATGGTTCTCTGTATCATATGATATGACCAATGTATTTTGTTGGTACTCGTAATAATATAGTGTAAGGTACCGATACAAGATCAGTCCAGCCTTTTGCTAACACAATTTTGAAGTGGAATGTCTTTTTCGGCAAAGCATTTTTTAAGTGGAAATTAAACTGTAGCAGTGTTGTAGGTAATAATTGTTAATTAAAATTGTAGGCTAATCCTTACTTGAACGTGGGCAGTTAAGCTATATTATTGATCACTATTATATAAGGTGGTTAGAATAATAATCTGAATTCGAATACGGGTTTAGTAAGCATAAAAAGTAGACAAAAAGATGTTTGTATTGTTACGTAAATAATCTAAAGCACTATCACTTTGACATTATTTTTACATTTTTATTTTTTAGTCAGTCTTCTCGTAATATGAACTTATTTTTTGTGCTTTGGTGTATTTGATTCTTTTTTTTTCCATTTAAATGTACTTTAGGTCATGGTCTGCGGATTATTGTCTCCAAACTTAAATCAAGCGATGGCCAATAAAAATTCGGAAATGATTTGCATCACTGCTTTTACACAGAATTTTCTGTAAAGCATGCCTTTATTAATGAAAAATGCTTCTTTCATAAAATTCTCCCTTCCTTCTTTTAGGGAAATGATTTAATAGTTTTGTGTGAAGTATATAAATATAATTATATATTTTTTTTCCCCAAAAAAATTAACTTTCATTGCAGAAGTTTACAAGATTTAATTTACGGTAAGCATCCTAAATCTAGTGCCTCTATTCTCTTCTTCTTCCCAGTTGTGTAGCTATTTCCTTAAGTCTTATAAGAGACACTTCCTTAAGTCCATTTTCTGCGATCTGAGCATCCTTTGCATTCATTTTCATCCGCTGGGCTTCAGGAAAGCATGACCTATTCATCTGATTTGGCACATATCTTCCACTCTTGCCGCAACTCCTTTGGGGCAGATATTCAGATGCAGAAGATGGTGATTCTCCACTCTCTTATGTGATCCTATAGCATATCTACCCTTTCCCTAAGCCTTATACATTCAGACTTACAATGGGTAACTCCTACCCATCCGAACCTTCTAAGTGAAAAGGGTAAAACGTTCTGCCTCCTCAAAACCTTATTCGGCAAACCTCCGGGGAAAGAGGGAAATCCGGATAAGGAAAAAGAGTACGGCACCCGTCTTGCCTCTTTTACAATTCTCTGTGTGTGCCTCCCTTCCCGTGAGTGCCTATCTAGGTGCCTAATTCCTATCCTATGTCAGGCCCTGCTTGCTGGATTACCTGGTCGGGAGCTGGTGTGCTCTGCTCTATTTAGCATATAAGTGTCTTCCTCCTCCAGGGCTAGTTCCATATCTGCAATTATGCTCTTTTCTTCAGCATTGTTTGACATCTTCAACTTTGCGAATCTAGCTACATGTCTGTTAAGCTGCAGAGTTGAGTCCTTTACTCTTCCGATGTCCATTTCCATATTCTGGAAAGCTGCATTGCAACGGGAAATCCAAATGTTCCAGCAAATGATTAGAGGAGTAATCTGTCTTAGGATCTTGATGGTACGGACTCCTTGCATTTGATTCCATTGATCTAGCCTTAATTCCAGAGATATAATGGCACTTGGTACTGAGCATCTTTGTTCAAACTCAAGCCATATCTGCTGCGCCAATTCACTAAATGACAAAAGATGTTCCACCATTTCTTCCTTGGGGCTTGAATAGCAAAAGCATCTCGATGCTAGATATATTCCTCTCCTTCTTAGTTGATCATCTACTGGTAAGGCATTCATTAGGATCCACCAGACTAGTAAGCTCACTTTTGTTGGAATGTAGTTGCTCCAAAGTTGCTTGAATCTTGTCTTGGGAGGCGCTTTGTGTCTTATTTTATTCCATGCCGTCTTGAACTCGAAGTTCCCAGACCTTGATGGCACCCAAATTTGTTTATCTTTCCCACCACATATTTGAGTTTCCTGAATGCTTCTAGCAGTGTTCTGTGTGAAGTTGAAAGTCTGCAGTCTCCATTCTGTGTTGATGTTCAGTGTATCTACTGTTTGAGTTCTGGAAATGCTGGGATTGATTGAGAAGTCTTCTTTTGTCCACTTATCCCCTTGAATACAGATTTCTGTTCCGTCACCAACAATCCAGAAAATATTAGATATCATGACATCCTTAACTGATATCATTCTGCGCCAGGTATGTGAGTCCTTGTACTGCCGTGAGAATTCTTGGTGGTTTGAGGCTTTTCCATATTTTTCAGTCATATATTCAGCCCAGAGTGACGTTCCTTGTCTGAATTCCCACTAGAGCTTCATTGCAGCAGCTGTGCTGATATCTTGTAGTCTGCGAATGCCTAATCCTCCTTCCTCAAAACGTAGACACAATCTTTTCCATGATACCCAGTGGCTTTTGGGCTTTCATTCTCTATTTCCCCATAGAAAGTTTGCAAAAACTTTTTCCATTTGATTCATCACACTCTTGCTTGGATCCATTACCATAAACTGGTATATTGGGAGACTTGTCAGAACATGTCTCAATAGTGTGAGTCTTCCTCCCATTGACAGGAATTTTGTTGTCCAGTGCTCTGCCTGTTTTGAATCTTCAGTAGCAAGGCTGAGAAAAGACTGGAGGATTTCCTTCCTTTATATATAGGGACTCCTAAATATTTCTGGGGCAACACTTGGTGTGAAAATCCTGTCCATTCCTGAATCCCCCGAATTTGTTCTGATGATGCCTTCCTTGTTATGAAGAAGCTAGTTTTCCTGGGGTTTATTTGGTGACCTGATGTACTTTCATACTCTTTGAGACATTGCAGTACTTTATCTATTGCCTGCTTTGAGCTGCGAGTAAACAGGAGAAGATCGTCCGCGAATGCCAAATGTGATATACTTCTGCATCCCTTTGGTGTTTTATATGCGCATTCTGGATTTTCTGCTGTCAGTTTGTTTAGGGATCTGCTCAAGGCCTCAGGGTTAATGATAAAGAGCGCGGGAGAAATGGGATCGCCTTGTCTGAGTCCTCGTGTAGAAGAGAAATAACCAGATACCTGCCTACTCCAAAGGATGGAAAACCAATTGTTAAATACTTTGCGCCAAACCATGTCAATAAAAACTTATGAAAACCCAAAAGCTCATATAACTTTAATCAGATGTAACCAGTTTATTCTATCAAAAGCTTTTTCCATATCAATTTTAATGGCTATACTGTTTCCTTTTTGTTTCTTATCTAGAGAATGAAGGAGTTCCTGAGCAAGTAATGTGTTATTGGAGATAGATCTTCCCTAAATGAATCCACTTTGATTCGTGGAGATTATTCCTAGTAGAATTCCAGCGAGGCGATTGGCTAGAATCTTTGTGCTAACTTTCCCAACGAAGTTACATAAGCTGATTGGTCTCAGCTCATTTATGTTGCTCGGATTATCCACCTTTGGAATTAAGCAGAGGTATCTAGATGTAACAACCCGGGGCAACTCATTTCCTGCAAAGAAATATAATATGAAGTTAGTGAAATCCGTTTCTATGATGGCCAGCATTGCTGGTAAAATACGCCTGAGAACCCGTCTGGTCCAGGAGCACTTTCGTCATTCATTGCAAAGACTGCCTCTCGGATTTCCTCAGTCTGAGGCCAAGCAACTTGAATCTGGGTCATCTCCTCTGTCACCAATTTTGGTATGTTCTCCAGTATTGAGTCTGAATGTGAGATGGTGTCTGCAGTCAGTTGCTTGTGAAAATGGTCTACTAGCTTTTGTGGAATTTCTGCACTTGGGAGAAATCCTCCATCTTCTGCAGGTAAAGAAATTTTTACTGCAGTTTTCCATCTGGCTTGTACAATGCGGTGGAAAAATGCGGTATTTTTATCTCCCTCTTTGAGCCATTTGACTCTAGACTTTTCCTTCCAAAGTATTTCTTCTGCAAGAAGGTTTTCTTTGAGTTTTTCTAGCGCATTCTGTAGCTGCTATGCGTTCGCAGGATCTTCCTCCTCCTCATTCTTCCTTTCCAAATCCAAAATTTCTTCCTCTGATTTCATTATGTTCTCAAAGATGTTTCCATATGAGTTCTTATTCCAGCTTCTTAATTTCTTGCGGAGTCTTTTTAGTTTGCTATAGAAATATTGGAATGGGTCTCCTCCTTCGGCTGGTAGAGTCCAGTTTTCCTTGACTAGCCTTTGGAAATCAGGGTGTCGTATCCAAAATCTGTGAAACTGAAATCTGCTCGGTGCTCTGGGAGGCTGAGCTAATATTTCTACAAGCAGAGGGGTATGGTTCGAAAAACCCCTATTCAAGTGTGTGACCTAGACTGGTGGAGCTTCCACTATCCAACCTTCCGAGATCAACACTCTGTCTAACCATTTTGAAATTCGTGCTTGTCCAGTTCTATTATTGCACCAAGTATATTTACTGCCATAGAAACCTGCATCTGATAGCGAGCAGTCTTGTAGAGCATTTATGAAATCTGTTGCTCCCTCTAAGTTGATAGGTCGACCTCCTTTCTTTTCCTCTGCCAGCCTTACTACATTGAAGTCACCCGCAATTAGGAAAGGTTCTGTGATGACGCTGCATAAAATCCTCATTGTTTGCCACAAAGTTTGTCTCTGATTTCTGGTACATTTCGCATAAACTCCTCCCACATAGCTGATATCTGAGTTGTTTGGCAGCTGTACTTGCATAACTAAAATTTGGGGTGAGTCAAAATAAACAGAACAAGAAATGGTCTGTTTCTATAGCATCCAAATTGTACCCTCACAGTTGGCCACTCCATGATGGAATTTAATTTTTCGTATAATTCCGTCCATTTTGTCACTTCCTATCTTGGGTTCTGATATGATTAAGAATTCTAAGTTATGCAGTTTAACTAGTCTTCTTAACCTTTGCTGCGAGGGAGTGTTGCCTATTCCACGTATATTCCAAACTAATCCTTTAGGCATTGTTTCCTTTCATCCTTTTAGGGTACCTTACTGGTTTATTTGTTTGAGTTTGAGGTTGTTCCTTGAGGAGATAGTCTTCTCTATTTTTGCCTTTTTTTTGTGATCTTTTATATCTCCTAGATCGATGTATGGTAAATTCCCCTTCTAAGCTATTGATTTCATCAGCACTTTGCCAGAGTTTGTTAGTGTTATTTTGCTGTTTTTCCCCTTCATTGTCAGACATACAATTCAGGGATTTAGTGGATGAATTATTTTCTGGGGAGTTCATTCTCAGGTCAATTATTATGGAAGATATTGGGATAGTTTCTCCGTTTGAGATTGGCTTGCAGTAGTGCAAATTGTTTTCCATTTCTTCGATTGTGGGTTGTTCCTCTTGGATGTTTCCTATTTTATTTTGTGTGCTTGGATGGTTACTCTGCTTCACCGTTTTGCAATTGTTGTTATTCTATATTGGTTATTGATTTAGATAGCTGTTTACTGAGTATTTTTTTCTTTGATTTCCCTCGCTTTTGTGAACTGGTGCTAGCCGGTTCTGGACTGGCAGTTTTAGGAAGTTGGTTCCCTGTCTCTGACCCATTGTTTTTCATGGTTTGGTTTTTGTTCTGTGGGGTTGTGTGGTTAATAGACGTTATGATATCATTGATTATGTCAGATGCAGTTTCTGGATAGGCCTGGTATAGTTTTCTCATGGCTTGGTTTATTGTATATTCTGTTAACATAATCCTAGTTTCCATGTGTTCATTCTTGCTTATGACTGTTGTCATGTTTGTGGGAATAAAGATTGGCGCATTGGCATTAAGTGAGGTAGTGTGGCTCTGAAGTGATGTGGATCTTTCATTTGGATTGTTTTCTTCGTGTTCTTTTGTTTGAGAGATATTGTTATTGTTGGTTAGTAAGTTGAGTTCCTGATGATCACAAATGTCAGTTGAATTTACCTATTTTTGTGGAGATGTAGCCTCAACGTTTTCCACAGGCACATTAACATCTTTATTAACTATGATCAAATTTTGGTGTGTACCTTGGTGGATATTACCTGAAGTAGCCTGTGTCTGGCTTCCCGTGCTTATTTTGGCAGGGACATTTGTTTTTTGTGTAATCACTTTTGTGATGGGCGGCATTGTGCTTGTAGTTGGTTGTTCCAAATGCTTGGATTTACTGACTGGTCTGTAGATTTGCACTGGCTTTTTGTTCTTCCTGATTTTCCTGACCCCCTTCCCTTTTTGCATCCGTGAATTAATTGTCTTTGAGGTATCCTTGTCCTTGTTGCCCGTTTCAGTAGCCTGTTTGGTCATTCCCTCTTGAGCATCCTCTTTAGCATTTTTAGCTTGTCCTTTGTACTGCTTTCCTGCCTGAGCATAGCTTGCGTTTCCATTCGGGTTTACTCCAGCAATGCAGTTCTGTTCTGTGTGACCTTTGCGCATACAGCCCTTGTAGTAATGTGGGATGAACTCATATTTAACCTCCTGTTCAATTCTGCTCTTATTTCTTTTCAACCAGATACGGCGAGGAGGCATTTCTAGCAAGTTTAAATCCACACAAATTCTAGCCTCACTGGGTCTTTTGAGAGTCATTGTAGACTGATCAAGTTGAAAAGGTTCTCCTATCATAGAAGCTATCATCCCAATACTTTCCTTATCAAACAAATGGAGCGGTAAATTGGGGAAAGAAATCCAGACTGGTGTTGTATGCGGTTCAATATCATGCCTAAAATCCAGCGACCATTTGAATATTCGCATAGTATATCCCTGTATCGACCATACCTGCCGGAGCCAGATGTGTCTCCTGTCTTCTTCATTCTGAAATCTTAATAGAACGTGCCTTTGATCTATCAATCCGACTTTGAAGCCACCCTTCATCCCAATCTCCATAATTGATTTCCGTATGTCGTCTATGGATGGACGGCCGTAGCTGAACTTCCCAATGAGGGCGTTGACAAAGGGGGTTGAGAGTTGCTGAATCGATTCATCGGAGAACTCGATTTCTGGCTCCCCTTTCCACTTACTGAAAGTTGCAAAAATCTTTGGGCGGGTTGAAGTTGCAAGTGGATTGTTGGTTTGCAGGGCAGCCGCGAACGATTTAGTTAGGGCTGGTTCTTGTTCTGCCTTTCCTTTGTCGGTGGACTCCATGGGTGGCGCTGCCGTATCGGTGGACTCTATGTGGTACGATTTCTGCCGGCGGCGGCTCGTTGATGTAGAGTTTCGCTAAGATTTCAAAACTTTTGCCACTAGATGATTATATAGGGATTTGCAGTAACCTTCATTTTAGGGTATTTAGTTTTTAGGGTTTATAATATTGGGTGTTAGATTTTTTTGGCGACAAATTTATTGATAACATTTAGCTTTTAAGGTTTATAGGAGAGAGTTTTAAATTTTTACGGCGGCTTTGCTTCCGTAATATCAATTACAAATAATATTTTAGCACTCGTAACAAACCGTTTAAGTTTAATGCTCTTAGAATGCTTATTTAATAGGATTTTAGCGCCGCCGAAACTATAATATATAATTTTGATACGCTGATTCCAAAACTATTATTTTAGCATACGTAACACGCCGTTTAAGGCTGAGGTTAAGTTTGTTGGTGTTAAAATGTCTATCAAATAAAAAATAATTAAATAATAAATACATCGAAGTTATATGATGTCGCATGTCAAATAAAAACACAGTGAAACCAAAAAATATGACCGGTTTCAAAATTATTTTGACACTCGTAATAGAACGTTTAAGTTATGATTTTTTTAATTAGAATTTATTTTTATTTTCGTAACTAATATAATAATCAATCATGCTGAAAAAAATCAATTTTAGGAGTGGGTAAGTTTTGTCCCAAGTGAAAGAAATAAAGAAAGGACTGTTTCCACCTATATAAGTGCACTTTACAGAAAATTATGGAGAAAATAGGTTGGGATATGTATCATTACTCATAAAAATTGTGTTCATGTGGAAGCCCTCTACAATATTACAGAAGTCAGTTTGAACAACAAATGTAACTTTGGGGGCACGATTAGGAAGGAAAGGAAAAGGCCGGCTGAGGACGAAAATTTGACTCAAACTCCATGGCTGCGACCACGCCGGGAACAAATCCGGTGCCGGATCCACCACAACCCCCACCTAATCCAGACAAACCCTACACAATCTAGTGAATGGACTTCAGCGAGAAAGAGGAAAGGCAAGGCGACTCACTCTGAAATCACCCCAAGAAGGAGAATCTCACCATACGTTGAGCAATTTCGAGCCTCTTCTGTATCTCTATATGTGGCAAACTTTCCACCAGAATGGATGCCGAAGGAACTTCACGGATGTGCACACCCTACCGCACATGGAATTCAACGGCAAACGATATGGCTTCATATGTTTTGCCAAATAGGTGAACGGGGACGAGCTAATAGAGAAGTTAAATGGAATCTGAGCAGGAACGTGCAAACTTCATGTTAGTCATGCTCAGAGCCCACAAGAATTGCGAAGATCAATACTTCCTTGGTAAAGACAAGGATAACAGTCTCAGTGGAGGCAAATCAGGTACCAACAAGAACTATGCAATTTGTTCCAAATCTGGAAATATCACTGTGGTTGGAGTCCTGCCTTGTTGGTAGTCCATCTCCAAATCTGGATACTGGAACAATGAACGATGTCTTAAATTCATCGGGTTACGAAGGTCCTACAACAGTCAAGCTAGAAGGAGGAGAAATTCTTGTAGAATTTCCGACCTTGGAGATGAAAACCAAATTGTTGACGGATTTTAACACAGCCTAGAAAATGTGTCTTAACAACTTGAGGCCCTGGAAAGTTATAGGAGGTAGACTGATGAGATTACTGTGGATAAGAGTGTAGGGGACTCTGCTCCATTGTTGGAGCAAAGATTTCTTCGACATGATGGGAGCTCAGATAGGTATTGTTCTAGCCATTGACTCGAAAACAATTGATAGAACTGAGATGAGATTTGGGAGGATACAGTTGCTGATGGAGATTGCCAACCCTATCTATGAGTTGATGAAGATAGAGACAGGTGCTGAGACATTCAACATTCAAGTGAAAGAAGAGGCGAATTGCGGATTAAGAACACATTGGAATGGCGGGAGCTCACCTTGGGGAGGGAATCCGGAAAGGGTTGGGTTGCAAGGTACTGACTGGCTGGAATTGACTGCTCGCCCTACGGATATGGTAATTGATCCCATCATATGCAGTGGGAATGAGAAAATTGGATCAGAACAGGGGGAAAATCTCGAGCCGGAGGACACTGTGCGCACGCCGGCGACACTCCAAACGGAACCCCAAATGGAAGCTCAAGTCCATGGCACCAGGATGCTGGAATAGGTGGACAGTGTGTCACCCTAATTGGTTCATAAAGCGGTAGGCGACGTGGCTCCCGAAGAGGCACAAGACTACCGCCCAGCAGTAATGACTGCGCCGCTCCATGAGAAAGTCAATGAAGATATTAATGGGGAGGCGAATGAAGAAAAACTAGAAACCGAGAATATTGATGAAGAAGGAGATACAGTTGACATAAATGAAGAAGCCGATATGGTTGAGAGAGAGAAACAAGATGCAGACATGGTTGGGCTTGATGAGTTCGGTTCGGATGGAAAAAAGGAAAATGGGCCTATGGAAAAAACAGAATCTGGGCCTAATTCAGCAAATAAGCCCATACTCGATCTAAGAGATATCCAGTTTAGTACAATGACGAGTGAGAAGAACTCTCTAGATCGAACGCGAGGTACACCAGTCAGATCGGATACCAGAGCCCTGGTGAAATAGAGTCCTTTTAGGTCTAATGATCCGAACGAGATCTCTCAAGCTATAATATTGCAAAAAATTATGGAAAAGGAAGCACGCGACGCTAGATTGAATAAATTAAGGCGTAAGAAGGTCGTAGTGCAGCTAAGATAACTTCAGGAGGCTGAGAGAACCAGACTGGTAGCGATGGAAAAGCTATTTAACAAAGAGAACGCAGAGATAATCTCCGGGTTTACGAAACCCAAATAGAGGAAACGATACAAGCAAGCCCAGGCAGAGGTACTAAAAACGAATCTGCCTCAGCTTGAAGAATTAGAGCATAACTTAGATGAAAGAGATTGAGGTTCATAAAAAGTGTGATGTGGGGCATGCACTGTAAAATGTAATTTTTCCAAAAAATAAATAAAAAACAAAAAAACTTACTTACCAAAAAAAAGTTTGAACAGCAAACGTATCCAAAGTTTGAAGATCACCAAGAAAAGTACACTCCCGATTAGGAAAGTCCAATATCTAAATGATCCGTTTCCAGTATGAGTATGAAGTGATGAATCCTTGAAGTTTATGACTTCTTGACCATCCAGAAGCTAATCCGAGTTAAAAGACGTCCTCAAGCCATGGAAGAATCTAGACTATGACCGAATTAGGCATTAGATATTGATCAGTTGCTTACTTGCATTAGATATTGACCGAATTAGGCATTAGATATTGATCAGTTGCTTACTTGAATTAGATATTATCCAGTAGGATGTAGTATCCCCTTCTTTGCGTCATAACTTTTTCCTAAGGAATCCTTTTGGAGTATGATGATTAGTTTTAAAGCTTGGTTGAAGTAGAGGACATCTATGTGCTCTAATCACCCAGACATTCATCCATTAACTAAGATCATGTACCCCACGACAGGTTAAGGCACTGTAATTTTCCAGATTCGAGTAACAAATTGTTTGGCTTAGGATCCATCTTTCTATTCCATAACTGGGCAGATATCCACCCCTTAACGTATCATAAGATCTCTAAGAATAGATTTGAACTCGAAAACTTGGCTTTCATGGCCTCCAAGATGATAAAAGTCTGAAGCTCCAAAATGGGGGCAAAGGTGCATCTTCCTTCTCTCCGTCAAAGAGATCTTGAACTTGTATAGCCTTTTCATTCAAAACATGTTAACTCCAGCAAATATCCCATATATTGGTGTGAGACTAGTCATCAAAACATGATAAGTATGGGGTGAATAGATCCTTGATTAAGTCGAACAAAGTGGCATTGATCAAATCCCCCACCCTTAACCTTGTCCTTAAGTGAGCTCCAAAACCATTCATAACTCGTAACCAAACTCAAAACATACTCACTAACTGACTCAATAAACGGAATAAGCATACATAAAGACTCTAGAATTGAAAAACATAAGGGAAAACAAAAAATAAGAGAGGAGAAATGAATAACAAGGAATATGAAGAGACACTTAGATATGCATAAAGGTGCATCATTTACATACAAAGTATATAGTATCACTCCTTTCTAATATAGGGCTAAGTTGTTCTAAAATCCATATATTGATCAAAACAATAACTCCCTCAACAAGACATGCTTGAAAAATGTCAAAACATACCTCACCTTAGCATTCTCCAAACTAAGTAAAGAAAAGCAATCTCAAGACTTCTCCTAAGGCTAGGGCACCACTTTTTG
>JAOYMZ010076492.1:0-11772 GCA_025802335.1 Pinguicula primuliflora | reverse complement strand
ATTGAACAATGTGAATATATGCATGATGTAAATGAAGGATGATTCGAATCAAAACCTGAAGCACAAGTGATATATAGATAGCAATGGCTCATATGAACAAGGTATCGCGGCCCAGTTGGAGTCTATACTTTTGCAAGCCCAGTTGAAGTCTTAACTTTGGCAAGCCATTTTTTGCAGTTCTTCTTATTTTGCTGGAAGAAACCACAAAGTCCTTGTTTTAATTCTGTAGCTCCCCTTGCGTTCCTGCTCCCCGAAGAGTATAAAGCTCGCAATCTGCTGCATTTGTGCCCACAGACAGATCTGCAACCTCTCTCAATGCATAAAGCACCCGTGATCACCTCAGCATCAAACCAAAATGTAACATAACATTTGATTAGCAACTGTAATAGGTGCTATCATGACGGTTTCACATATGATAACATGTAACATAGCATGAACAGATTTTTCCAGATTCAATCTTGGTACCTCTGCCGGAGGTGATATCCCCCTAGTTTCATAGACTGCGAGTTGGTTCTAATCTATTTTCCATTCCTTCAAGCTGTTTCACGCCCGGGTGCATAATATCATGCCAAAACACTCAGCTCGCGGTGACAAAGCAAAAAGGAACGGAGTTAGTACACAGGCAATCAAACAAGTTGTCTAAAAGTGTAGACGTTCAAAGAACTGACGTGCTGATTGTACCTCTGCCGGAGATGATGCTAATGTCTAGCATGCATCTCCGTGTAATCAAAAGACTACAATGTGATTCACAAGGGAATCTGGCTCGCAGCCGGGGCATCCCATTTTTCAGTACATCTTCTCTTGGCATTGAAGCCACTTGAAGCTTCTTCTCTTTGCATATTTTAGGTATCAGCATATGTTTTTTGATGCACCCCCCTCACTTTGCCTGCAGAATGATTAAACATCTTGCTGGTGAAGAGGATTCAGTATAGAAATTATGGTCACGGTATATGCATCCCCATTTGGCAAGGGGGACTGCTATTATGTGAGCTTTCTTGGCAGATTGATAGACTTGCTGATGGCCATTGTTCTCCAGCAATTTATGCAACTTTGCATATGTAGTTCTCTCCCTCCACGGGCATTGGTGCTCTTGCCGAAGCACAATGTAGTTTAGGGACCGGGGAACTTCCACCTCAATAACGCAGTCATAGTTTTGAATTTTTAGAAGACATAAGCAAAAGACTTCCAGTAGGCTAGTACGACTAGCAACAAATGCAGAGAAAGCTTCAATCATACGCCCCAGATGGTTTCGAATAATCCCCCCATGGCCAGTTCTGTTGTGCCTCTGCGAGTACAACATGGTAAAATTCAACTTAAGCTTTCCTTGAGCTGAAGCAGCCCAGTTCACTCTACCTTTATGTGGGCTCCTTGGTCGAGGAAAAACCAGTGGTATTCTGGTTAGAATCTCTCGATCTTCAGATTGAATACCCCTGGATGGTGTATAGCTCTATATTGCTTCCTGAATCATTTTTGTCACAGATAGAATGACTGTGATAACAGATACTTGCACTTCATTGAATACCACCTGACATCTGTGTTTCCAGATGCATCAGATATATATAGAGGGCTCACCTTCCGACAGAATCTCAGAATAGACCCCCCTTTAGTTGAATTCCAGAGAAGAATGCGACTTTCCAAATCACATATAGCTGATTCAACTTTGAAGACTTTTTCAAATTTCCTTTGTACTTCCCGGGCAAAAGCACCTAATGATAACAGATGATCTATGCTTTCTTCCTGTGGTTCTGTACAGTAAATACATTTCGAGGTCAGGCTGATTTCCTTACTGCGCACACATAGATCCACTGGTAAAGCTCGCATTAGCGCTGTCCAGACCATGATACTGATCTTTTGTTGCACTTTATTGTCCCATAAGCAGCTGAATACTTTTCTTTTGATTGCTTTCTGTATCCCTGCATCCCAGGCTGACTGAAAACTGAAGTTACCCCCCGACTAAGAGTCCAGATTGGCTGATCTCTTCCTTTAATACGTTCAGTGCCAAAAATTTTGTTCTGAACATTCATTGGTAGATTTATATTGTCAAAGAATCATTTGTCATCAACTATAAGCGTTTGGACTAATCTACTGGTGTCATTGTTAGAATTTTAGGTTCCAATCTCTTGGTCAGGAATCCACAAATCAGTCCACAGGTTGATCGATTTTCCATCCCCAACTAGCCAGAGGATGAAAGTGTGCATCCGTTCCTCAACCTCCAATAACCGTCGACAGGAGTGAGAGCATTTTCTCACAACAGTGTCAGTACTGTGATGTACTCTTGGCCCATATTTACTTATCATATATTGCGCCCACAGAGATTGACCTTCCATACAATGCCACCACATTTTCATCGAGGTGGCCATTGAGATATCCTTCAATCTCCTTACTCCCAAACCACCTTCAGACAGAGGAAAATAGATTCTGCTCCAGGATATTCAGTGCTTTTTATTCTTGTTATCTCGCTGTCCCCAGAAGAAATCAGAGAAGAGTTTCTCCAATTTATGCAACACAGAAGCAGGGGGGCAGTGACATAAATTGATATATTGGTAAGCTGGTTAACACATGTTTGATAAGTATAAGTCCCTTCCTATCGATAGGAACTTGTTATTCCAAGCTGAAACTTTGGAAGCTACATTCATTATTAAAGACGAAAATAAATCTGTTGTCTTCCTGCCATGATACAGAGGTACTCCCAGATAAACACGAGGAAGGGTGTTGTGAGATAATCCAGAACAACATTCAATGTCTTTTATTTGATCTGTACTTACTCTACCCGACACAAAGAATTTGCTTTTTTCCTAATTTACTTTCTGACCAGAAATCTGCTCATATTCGTGTAATAAAGAGAATATTTCATGAAGGGCTCGTTGAGTACCTTGAGTAAACAGCAGGAGATCATCAGCAAAGGCAAGGTGTGAGATGCTTCTACAGTGTTTCGGGGTTTTGTAAGCACACCAAGGTTTTTCAGCTATCAATGCATTGAGACTTCTGCTCAGCACCTCTAATGCAATCAGAAACAGGGCAGGAGATAGAACATCACCTTGTTTTACACCCCCGGATGCAGAGAAAAAATCGTGAGATTGGCCAATCCAAAGAATTAAGAACCAGCAACTAGATACAATCCTCCACACCGCATCTATGTACCATTCAGCAAAACCAAAAGCTCATAGAATTCATGTAAGATAGATCCAAGACACACGGTCAAAAGCCTTCGCCATGTCCAATTTGATCACCACATTGAAACCTTTATGATGTCTGTCCAGTGAGTGTATTAATTCCTGCACCAGTAATGTGTTGTCTGAGATATATCTCCCTTTAGTAAAACTACTCTGCTGCTGCAAAATGATCTGCGGCAAGACAACTGAAATTTTGGCTGCTAATATCTTGGTAATTATTTTTCCAGCAAAGTTGCACAAGCTTATAGGCCGAAAATTTGCCATATTGCCGGGACAGTGAGTCTTTGGTACCATTCATAAGAGAGTAGCAATAATAGACTTCGATAAGTCATGACCTGCAAAGAAAAATGTGACCATGTTAGCTATGTCATCAGCTATGATTTCCCAACAGCTTTGATAGAACGCTTCTGAAAGCCCATCCGGCCCCGGGGCGCTTTCACCATTTAAGGAGACAACTGCCTTTTGTATTTCATTGATATCTGGCCATTTGCTCAACATTTCATTCATCTCCTCAGTGACTAAGCGAGGGATGTTATTCAATAGGTTAGATGAATTGGTGATATCTTCAGCCTTCATCATGCCAAAAAAATGAAAAAACATGATATTAGGAATTTCAGAAGGTGTAACAGGCAGACCTCCATCTGAAAGAATTGATAAATTCACTAATTTGAAGTTCCTGAGGGCTACTGTTTTGTGGGAAAATGTTGTGTTGCGATCACCCTCTTTTAGCCATTTTATCCTTGATCGTTCTTTCCATAATATCTCTTCAACTAGAAGACTCTGCTCATAATTTTGCAATCCATCAACATACTCTTGCGTGACATCAACTGCATTATCATTTTCAGCTTCTATGTCCCGAAGTTTTCCTTCTGCTCTCTTAATATTGTCAAATACATTCCCATAGTTACTTTTATTCCAAATCTTGAGATCAGTGCACAGTCGTTTCAACTTGGAACAGAATAGTTTTGATGGGTTCGTATCTGAAAACGGGAGGTCCAAGGAGTTTTTCACCACTGTCTTGAAATCTGGATGATGAATCCTGAACTTGTGGAACTGGAATCTTCTTGGTGGCCGGGGGGATGGAGCAATTAATTATAGCAGCATTGGGGCATGATCAGAGAGGGCGTGATGTAAATGAGTGATCGAAACTGTGGCCTCCTCAAAGATCCAACCCTCTGAAACCAAGACTCGATCCAACCTCATATAGATGCGTGCCAGACCTTTACGGTTATTGCACCAAGTATAGGATGATCCCAAAAAACCCACATTTGTAAGGCGGTAATCACAGATAGCTTCCATGAAATCATAGGCTGCCCCGAGGTCAATCGGTCGACCCCCCTTCTTTTCTTCAGAGCTTAACACTGTATTAAAGTCCCCTCCCAGGAGAAAAGGATCAGGAATTGAGTGGCATACATTCCTCATATCAGCCCATAGTTGCTGGCGATCCTTTCGAAAGCAGCTAGCATAGACTCCGCAAATATAGCACTGTTTAGGACTATTAGAAAAACTGACCTGCATCACAAGAAGCTGAGAAAAATCCAAAAAGACAGAACATTCCAAAGGTTTTTTTCCATAAGATCCATATATCACCTGAGCAATTTGATACACCTTAATCAAACTTAAGTTTCTGGAGCAGAAATGGACTTCATTAATCAAAAGTAAAGGTTATCTACAAGTAGTCCTAATAATCTATCTGTTATATACAAAAATACGGGTGTAAGCTAGTCAAAAGCCGATCATGTAGTAAATAAAACTGCAGGATCTTGTTTCCAGTCTGCCATATTGTAAGTAGTTTGGGCATATTTGCTTGCATTCAACCAAAACCATGTCTGATTTTTTGTGATTTCCACCACATCTTCAATTCCTTCACCATCAAAACGAACGACGTTGCATTCCTTCCATAGGTACCATATAGTCGCCTACCAGATTGCTTTTTCGATCTCCTTCCATCTTTTACCTCTGCATTGGATAAGGAATGCAGCATGGTGCTGATTGATGTCATCGTGCAGAGCATAATTAATCCCCATCCAGGGGCATGTATCCCTCCAAACTTCAGCTGCGTGAGTGCACGTACAAAACAAATGCACTGTTGTCTCGTCTTGAAGCCCACATCAGATGCAGTGCACTGCTAGGGTGCCAACAGTGACCCTCGTGACCTTATGTTAGTCATGGTTGCCATCCTATCCTGGAACACTCTCCATATAAATACTTGAACTCTTCGTGGAGATATCTTGTTCCAAGCCTGTACTGAAAGACGTCTTGCGTGATCTGGTGGTTCCTCCTGTTTCTCCCATATGAGAATGTAAGCAGATGCGACCAAGTACCTTCTTGTTGGTTCTCTCGACAAGTTCCATCGATCTGGCAAATCATTTTGCAGCCAAAGGCTGCCTGCATGTTCAAACTGTGACTGTAATCGGTCTTGCTCCAAAGATCTAAGTGTCCTCCGAAAAGCAAGACATAACATGAACAAAGATAGAGAAATCCCCTGGTTTCTTGCCACGTCTACCATTATGTCTTTTAGTTTTGACTGCCTATATAGATCACTAAACCGTGTAGCATATGTGCCCTCTTGCGTCCAATCAGACTTCCAAAAAAGTGCAGTATCTCCCATGTTTGCTTGCAAAGTCATGTGATCATTGCACCATCCCCCCATAGGGGTGCTGTCCATATCCCCCTCCACAGTGCTGAGGTATTGTCTGGCAGGGAAATGAGGCACAAATCAGACGTGTAGTCATATGGCTGAAAATACTTTACTTGCTCCACGTTGTGCCATAGGCTGCCCCTCTCTGTTCTGAAATGCCAAATCCACTTGTTTAGTAGCGCAAGGTTTAGACTTCGTAGATCTTTAAGCCCCCGTCCACCATTCTTCACTTATAGGCAAGGGTACGCCCATTTAATCCAATGAATAGGCCTCTGCTGCTGGCCAATCTTCTGCCAAAGAAATCGTGTTACAAACTTTGTGAGCTACCTGATCACTTGCACAGGAGCTAGAAATAATGAGAGATAGTAAATAACAATTTTTTAAGACAACTTTGACTAAAGTTAGCCTCCCCGTGAAGTTCAGGCTTTGGTGCTCCCATTTGTTCAGCCTCTGCTCCATCTGGTAGAGCAATTTGCTCTACATTCGAATTCTTCCTGGTCTGTCTCCAATCGGCAATCCGAGATAGATAAAAGGAAGCTGCCCTTTTTGACAGCACAGACTCTGTGCAAAGATTGTTAACTGTTCTCCTGCGATGTTAATCCCATATACCTCACTTTTGACGAAGTTTATTGCCATCCCAGACAGCAATTCAAATACTAGCAGCAGGCTTCTGATCACCTTTACATTATCCTCCTTCCCTTCGACTAGTAACAATGTGTCATCCGCGTATTGCAGATGAGAGATTTGAAAAGTTTAGTCCTTCTGCTTGCCTGAGAATCATACTCAGGCCTTCCGCCACAATTGTGAACAGCAAGGGAGATAGGGGATCCCCTTGCCTTAAGCCTTGTTTTAGCTCAAACTCTCCTGCACTTGACCCATTAACGAGGACAGCTGCACGGGCAGTAGTTACACATTCCCTTATCCATATTACCCATTTGCCACAGAAACCTCGTTTTCTGATCGCGCGCTCAAGAAATTAACAATTGACAGAGTCAAATGCCTTTGAAAAATCAATTTTAAACAGCAGCAATGGTTTCTTTCGTCCTTTGTACGTATGAATAATCTCATTCGCTATGAGGACCCCATCCAAAATCTGCCTACCATGTATAAATCCGGTCTGTTGCTTTGAAATAACCTTCCCAATCACTTGTTTGAGCCTTGCAGCTAACAGCTTTGACAGTACTTTATAACCACACCCCACAAGAGAAATGGGTCTATAATGGTTCAATGATATCGGACTTAGCGTTTTAGGAACCAGAGTTATCCATGTAGAATTCAAACCTCTTGCTAACTTCCCTGTTCTGTGGAACTCCCGAATAAACTGCACAAACTCATTGTTAAATACCATCCAATACTTTTCTATAAAGAAGAAATTGTATCCATCCGACCCCGGGCTCTTCTTTGGAGCATAACTCCATACTGCCTGTTTAATCTTATCATCTGTAAAATCAGCAATGAGCATTTCATTTTCCTCTGCATTGATTGTTCTTGCTGCTGGAATATTCAAAATTGGCCTGCTATTTGTGTTGGCTGTATATAGCTTCTGAAAGTGTGCACTTATACCTTGCTTCACAAGTACTACTTCATCCCGCCACACTCCTTCTATTTTAATTCCACGTATCGTATTTCTTCGCCTGTTTCTAATCAGTCTACTGTGAAAGAATCGAGAGTTTCCATCCCCAGTTCTTATCCACAGTACTTTGGATTTTTGTAAATTAATCCTCTCTTTATTCAGCAGACTTTTTTGCAGTTTTAACCAGCAGGCTCATTTCTTTTCTTGATCCTCTATAGTCAGAATACCCAGCGCCTCCTTCAGATCAAACGCGGCTAGCTCCAACTTCGAATTGTCAATTCTTCGGTCCACATTACCAAAAATCATTTTATTCCACACTCCTAGCTTAGATCTCATTAGTCTCAACTTATTGTGCAATATAAATCCTTTGGAGCCAGTCATTTCCATTGCACTCCACTATTGAGCAACGTATCTTGCAAAGTCAGCATGATCATTCCAACAATTCAGAACGTTCATCACTTTTGTCCCCCAATTCAGATCTTCCAGTTTTTGTAGAACAGGGCAATGATTAGACAATGTTTTGTCTAGAGCATGTTGATACAGTTGTGGCCACTCACCCAGCCACCCTTCAGAGATTAATATCCGGTCAAGTCTACTATAAGAGCCGCATCCTGAATAACAGGTATAATGCTGCTATTGCAGTGGCAAATCGACTAACCGGCAAGATATAATGAAGTCATGAAAGTCTGCCATTTCTCTCATCCCCGAAGGAGCAATACCTACCTGCTCTTCCAAATTTCTGATGGCATTGAAGTCACCAGCAACACACCATCTCCCTGAGGTTTGTTGTTGCACAATTCCTGCTATCCTATGCCACATAACCCATTTCTCTACCACCGTAGCCAGGGCATATACGTTGATGATATGTACTTCCAGTTGGTTGCTTCCCTAACTACAAGTAATATGGACAAAACCTTCATCAGTCATGGTACTTGTAACCTTAAAGATATCCACATTCCACATACACCAAATCCCTCCCGAACAACCATTAGAAACTCTTCCAAACCAACTAAAATTATTATCTGGCCACAATCTAGCACACTTCACTCTATCTAGTTGTTCTTCTAGCTTTATCTCTTGAATGCAAATAAAATCCACTATATGTTTCCTTACTGTTTCTTTGATATCCTTCCTTTTTAAATGAGTTCCTAGTCCTTTGATATTATAGGTCGTCAGCTTCATTGCTTTGTGTTGGACTTAGACTTCTTCCCCAGCTGCTGAATTCAAATGCCCCTCTGTGCCACAGCTAATTTATCTAATGCATCAATCTGCTTAATCATATCCTAGTCATGATCCTCGTCATCGTCAAAATCTATACTTTGCCATACTGCATTTCTATTAAATTAACTATTTTATCATCAATCCGTAAAGCAGAACCAACCTTTGAGGCCACTTCTGAGAATAACTTTGCATTCCAACAGTGTAATGGAGTACCTCTAATCCGCAACCAGACAGGCCTCACGAGCTTACCATTAACCACCTTCCACGGTCTCAGATTATGAACGCATAATGCGGTTTGCATAGGTTTATCAATCAGGAGCCTTACTCTATCCTCTGCAGACCGGAGTTTTAACAATACCTCACCCCCTTCTAATCGCACAACTGAACCTCCAGTGTATTTTTTCTCCTCCAGTATTGTGCACATAGAGTTTATATCAAGCATTGGAGATGACAATCCTACCAGACAGTTCTCCAGCCACACTAAGTCCTCAGGCTGCGGAGTGTATAACAGTGTCTCAATCTCTTCTTCCCGTACTGTCTTGTCAATAGGCAGGTTAGCAGACGATGTCTGAGATGATGATACCTTTTCCTGTCCTTTGGGTAAATTGCTGCTCATGGCGACGCATGCTAAACTGACTTGCAGAAGACAAGTTCCCACTCTATGTCCATTCAATTTAGAGATAATCTCATTAGGGTTAGTGATAAGCACCTAATTAGGGCTTATTTCATGCTATATTTTAGTCCATTTCATTTCCTAAATACCAAGATTTTAGCTCAAAACATGTTCATTTCCACTTTTATATGAACTCGGGTACATAATTTTATTTTGTAACAACTTATGCTTAATTCACTACATATTTTGCTAGGATTTAATCAAGCATGTTAAGAGGTTTATTGGAAGCTCAAATCTGCCCAGACTTAGCCAAAATTCTGGGCAGAATCACCGAAATAATCCGAGACTTGCAAAACCGAGAGTTGCACCTAAGGATCACCTTGACCCATGGAGAGAGGGCTCGGGGTCTGCTCACACCACAAGCAACCCATGCTAGGTCTGGTCATGCCAACCACACATATACAAGGGTAGGAGGTGGCGAAAGCCTGAACTAGAAGGATACAACAACCCCTCCTAAAAGTAACCATGCCATTTCGGGAAAGAGATTTGGATTTACTTGAAGGCCCTTGCAAAGCTCATAACTTTCTTGTCCCTCCCTGCATGGTTAAAGTTGGGATTTCACCAGGAGAGAGACCAAACACCCCTCTACAAGTTTTGTGTTTGAATTCAAATCGTTTGGGACGTGTATGGTCGAGATCAAAGCAAGTACATCACACCAGCTGCATTTCGGGTGAACTGTCTGATGTGCCCCTTCAGATGCTGATATCTCCGTGTAGGCTTCAAGGTCACGGGGGTAAACTCACACCATAGACAGTCCTTGAGCTTGTGAACAAGTTATATTTACACCCCAGGTCAATTTGGAGCAGCAGAACCATGGTTTGAGGCTCAACTATACAAAGTGGTCAAACTGTGACATTGTCCAGAAGAACCCTCATTTGAGTGTGCTGCTCCATTGAATTCCAGAGGGGGCCCGAGGCAAAAACACTCTAAATTGGATACTAGAGCAGGAGAAAAGCCCAGAATCCCAAAGCCACACATCAGACACAAGCGGACTCGAAGCATACTTGGCTGGGGAAGGAAGAAACACAAGGAGAAGCAAGGATCTTCATCAAGCTCACATTCGGCCACTGTTTTCACTTCCCTTCTTATTTTTATGACTATGTTTTGTATTAGAACTCTGAATATGTGTATTTTATCTCCTGTTATGGGCTAAGTTTGTAGTTCAAGGCTCGGTTGAGCCTCCCTTTGGAAACCATGCCATTTTAGCTATGAAATTGTTCTAGTTTATATTGCTTTTGTATGATTGTGCTTGATTTGTCACTTGGGTGTAGTTTAGGCCTGAATTTATACTCCATTGAGGTGGGCTAGGTCGGAAACTAGATCACAAGACTTAGCTTCTACATAGGGCACAATCACATTACGGTCCTTGGGAGTATAGCACCCCTAACTTGTAGTGTCACATTAGGAATAGTCATTTGCACTCAATGTCACCAATACACGGATGGGATAGGTTACGATCCATGATGTCCATAAGTTGAGGTTTAGAGTGAGCCAAGTGCTAACCCAAGAGCCTTGGTAAGCATAGAAGTCCCGTGATACAAAAGTAGGTAAATTAAGCACTAGATTGGGTGATTTTTGGCATGGCTACATTGGGAGGCAATATACCAATACCTTGAGCATTCTCTCATCATTGTAATCTTTCTGAAATTGTGAATTTGTTGGATCAAAACTCTTGGATCAGTTGGATTTTCAGTTTTGAACTCTCAGATGGTTTGAATATTTTGGTTCTCATGGATGTTATTGAATCACATTGGGATATCTTCAAGTCTTGTTAGTTGTTTTAGTTGTGTTTCATCTTGATTTAGGATAGTGACATCTCAAAATTATGTTGGTTACTCTGGGATTGCATTTGATAAGCATGTGTTAGCTCTACTCCCTTGGGAGATAACCTTTGCTCATTAGTGAAGTTACAACTTGATGACTATGTATACTTGCATATCACTCTAGGATCTCATCAAATTTTTGGCGTCGTTGCCGGGGAGTAGCTTCCCTAGCTCGTGCTACATTTGAATGCATATCTCTTTGTTAACTATGTACTTGCTTTCATTTTGCTTTTGTTGAACTTGATTTTAGTTTGTGATTCTTGTATTATGGAACTCACAGTTTGTTGTGGTTTTGTCTAGGAGTGCATGAACCCTCTTGAAAACTCAACAACCCGAGAGGAAAGAGCAGAGAGGAGAAGAATTCAGAGGCACCAGTTACTTGCTCAAGAGTTTGGAACAGATTCTGAGGAAGAGGAGAAGTTAGAAGAAGACCTTCAAGATCTTGATCCACCTATTGATAATATGGACAGAGTTGTAGTCCCACACCCGGATGATCAGCCTATGGAACTCTTTTCTATGCCAGAGGCTACTGAGACAGTACCACCTATTAGGAGGCCGCCTATCACAGCAAATAATTTTGAGCTCAAGCCCTCTACCATCCACCTGATGCAGTCCTATTCCACATATGGAGGAGCGGAGTCTAGCAACCCATGCACACATGTGAATGC
>JAOYMZ010076481.1:0-11772 GCA_025802335.1 Pinguicula primuliflora | reverse complement strand
AAAACATCCGATAGAGCTAAAGAATCAGTGCACCTCACTGTACCCTGACCAACAACAGGCTGAGCAGTTCCATCAGCGGTATGAATACTCTCTGATACTCGTAGATGAGTATAAGATGAGAACTTTCCAATAGAGCCAGTAACATGGCGCGAGGCACCTGAGTCAACTATCCAATCTGTGCAGCGTGAAAACGTAGTCAAAGTCTGTGTCTGTGCAGAAGATGCAGAAGCAATCTCACCAGACACTCCAAGTTCTTGTACAAATGTAACTAGAGCATTTAGAACCTTAGAATCCAGTTTTTGCAAGAAATCAATTAGTCTCCCATCATCACTAAGTCAACAATCCAACCTCTATGACGATCAATTCTCGATCACCAACAACCTTCAAATTTACACTCCAATTGAATCAATGCAGCATTACCAAACTCCACAATCAACAACCTTCACAATTAATAACCTCCACAATATCCATCAAAAGAACCCAATAATCGACAATCAATCTCCACAATACACAATCAAAACTCCAAAAATCAACACATCACAACTTCCAAACCACAATGCACAATCATGCCAATAATCCACAATCAACTCAACAATTTCCACAATTAATCAACAATAAACAAACATAAAACTTTCCCATCAATAGTTTTTCAAACAAAATGCTAAACTCTCCTCATTGCAACTCCATCAATTTTCCCATCACCTTAATTTTCCCATCACATCAACTCCATAAAACAGCCCCAACAATTTGTATCTATCTCTATGGAACTGCAACCCATTTTATCACTCAAATTTCCTCTTCTTCTCTACTAGTTTGAATTTCTCAAAACTGACCCAACAAAAACACAGACGACGAAAATGGGGTGTCTAGTCCCAACTTAATGGCCGGGCATGGGTGAGGGAAGACCTCCGTCGTTGGGGTGCGCGGCCACGGGGAGGGCGCGGTCGCAGTCGCGCGTCCGTAGGGTGCAGTCGCACGGACTTGGAGTTGCTGGGTGCGCGCGGGCACCGCGGCAGAGGTCAAATCTGGTGGGCGGCGGCAGAAAAATTAGGGTTAGGTGGAGGAGAAGTTCGCAGCGACGCCGGAGAGTGGCGGTGGGCGCCAGAACTGCTGGCGGCGACGGGAGGAAGAGGGCTAGGGTTATGGCTCTGATACCATATTGATTTTAGAGAATTGAGGCAAAAGTTTTCTCCCATTTCATGATAGTTGTATTTATACAATACGTGAGAATTGACTAAAGTATCCTTACTAATCTACCAACATAAACAACGTTAATAACAATAGGAATTTTGAAAGTAATGGTCCTAATACTCTATTTGTTTCGGATTGTCAAAATTAAAACAACTTAGAGAGTTTTAGGGATGGAAATATAACTGCCCAGAATGTTTCAAACACCGTTTGTGGTCAGAATATGAATGACAATAGTAATGTTGCATCTTTTCCTACTGTTCAAAATCAGCATGTGAATAATTCTATGCCAAACACTTTTATGAACAGTAATATGAATAATTCAAATAGGGAACAGTTTGTTGAAAATGTAGGGGTTTCTGGCTTTGATTCAAGAAATATCCTAGCTCTTGACATAATCAAACAGTCATGGATTCTGTGTATAAACAAAGTGGAGTAGAAATTTTAGAACAAGAAAATAAAGAGGATGAAAGTGATGCACTTGGTGATTTTATGTCAGAATGCTTAAAGTTTGATACTTCCTTGTCTGATTCGAATACTATTTTGGAAAAACCTGCTATGCTTTTGGAAAAATCAGTTACTTTACTTGGAAAAACATAACTGAATGAGGATGATAAATGTGCTTTTGAGAATGAAACTAGTGCGGATTATGTGCTAAATGTAACTGATTTTCATACACCATGTGAGTGGATTTTAGATTCAGGATGCACCTATCATATGTCTTCAAATCTAGAGTGGTTTAATTCTTTAGATAAAAGTAAGAATGATGTGACTATAATGGGAAATGATAATGTATGTAATATAGAAGGTACAGGGTCTGTTTGTCTTAGACTTGAAAATGGTACAATTTCAAAATTGACAAATGTGAGGTATATTCTAGGATTATAGAGAAATCTTATATCTTTAGGGATGCTAGAAGAAAATGATTGTCGCTATGCTGCTAGAAATGGAGTACTTACTGTTTTTAACCATGAAAGTGTTGTTTTAACTGGTTTTCGAAAAGATAGACTCTATTATTTGAATGGTAGGACTTTAAGTGCAAGTGCATTGGTTGTGTCTGATTCGAACAGTGCTAAATTGTGGCATCTACGTCTAGGACACATGAGTGAAAAGAACTTAGACATATTGCATGCTAAGGGTTTATTAGGGAAACAGAAATTAGACAATCTGGATTTTTGTGAATCATGTGTTTATGAAAAGCAACATAGGGTTAAATTCTCTAAAGGTGTTCAAAAATCTAAACAGTATTTAGACTATGTACATTCTGACTTGTGGGGGCCTGCATCTGAGCCCACACATGGCGGAGGGAGATTTTTTTATCGATAATTGATGATTTCAGTAGGAAATTTTAAGTGTTTCTATTGAAAACTAAATATGAAGCTTTTCTTAGATTTAAAAATTGGAAAACCTTGATAGAAAATCAGAAGGGGAATAAGATTAAATATCTTAGAATAGATAATGGTTTAGAATTCTGTAATTCGGCTTTGGATAATTTCTGCACCTTGCATGGCATATCTAGACATCACATAGTTAGATATACTCCACAACAAAATAGAGTGGCTGAAAGAATGAATAGAACTCTGCTAGAAAAGGTTAGGTGCATGCTATCTACTTCTGGATTATCTAAGAAATTCTGGGGTGAAGCTTTATATATTGATGTGTTTCTACTTAATAGAACTCATTCTAGAGTCATTGATTTTAATAGTCCTGAATGCATCTGGTTTGATTCTAGTGTTAGACTAGAAAACTTAAAAGTTTTTGGATGTGTTGTCTATGTACACAATGAGGTAGGGAAGTTAGATCCTAGGTCCGTTAAATGTATTTTCCTTGCTAGGGATAGAGAGCAATGAGTTAGGAAACCTAATTCAAAATATGACAATTATGCTGAGATAATTGATTTTGCTTTTATGGTAGGGCAACAGAATATGTTCTATGAACCTGAAAACTATTTTAATGCGGTTGGGTGCAATGATTCTTAAAAATAGAAGTTAGGTATGAATGATGAAATAAATTCTTTGAATACAAATAATACATGAGTTTTAGTTCCTAAACCTAGAGATAGGAAGGTAATTGGCGTCAAATGGATTTATAAAGTGGAGGATGAAAATTCAAATTCTGAAATGGTTAGATATAAGGCAAGATTAATGGCTAAAGGGTATAGTCAAAGAGAGAGTATTGATTTTAATGAGATTTTTTCACATGTAGTTTAATTTAAAACCATTCAGATTTTATTATCTCTAGTTGCTTGGTAAGACTTGGAATGTGACTAACTTGATGTGAAAACTAATTTTTTTGTATGGAGATTTAGATGAAGACATATTAATGGAGCAACCTTTAGGATATGTAGATGAAAACTATCCTGATTTTATGTGTTCACTTAAAAAATCAATATATGTTCTTAAACAAGTACCGAGGTAATGGTATAAGAGATTTGATTCATTTGTTATAAGTTTAGGATTTATGAAAAGTCAATATGATACTTGCTTCTATGTTCTGATTAAAGATCAAGTTGTTGTCTATTTGTTACTTGTTGATGACATGCTTGTGATTAGCAAATCTAGGACTGAGATTGATAATTTGAAGCTGAAACTAAAATCTAAATTTGAAATGAAAGATTTAGGTGAAGTTAGAAATATTTTAGAAATGAAAATTGATAGGGATAAGAGAAATGAGACTTTAAAATTGCATCAAACGAGTTATATTAAGAAGGTTCTGAAAAAGTTTAATTTTGAGAATGTGAAAATAGTATTTACTCCTCTTGCTTTACATTTCAAACTTAGTAAGGGTCAACATCCATACACACCTTCTAAAATATTAGAAATGGAAAATATTCCGTATTCAAATGTGCTAGGTTCTTTGATGTATGTGATGGTGAGTACTAGGCCATATTTATCATTTGTTGTCTCGTTTCTTAGTAAGTTTATGTCCAATCCTGGATTAGAACATTGGGCTGTATTAAAGTGGATTTTAAGGTATCTAAGAGGAGCATGCGATTTAGGTCTTGTCTTTAGGTGAAATTTTGAGGAGTTGAATTTATGTAGTTATGTAGATTCTGATTTTGCAGAAGATTATGATTCTAGATAGTCTATTCAAGCTATCAAATTTTATTAGGAGGAAATTGTATAAGTTGAAAATCAGAGTTACAACATATAGTTGCATTATCTACCACTAAGTCTGAATATATTGCATTGACTTATTGTTTTATAGAGTGTGTGTGGTTAAGTGGCTTATTAAGTGAATGTGAAATATTAAGTGCAGTAGGTACTGTTTTTTGTAACAGCCAATCTGCAATTCATTTGAGTAAAAATCCTTTTTTTCATGAAAGGACTAAACATATAGATGAAAAGTTGCATTTCATTAGGGATATAGTTGCTGAAAATCTAATTTTACTTGCGAAAATTGATACGAACTTAAATCCTGTAGGTATGGAAACTAAGATTGTAACTCACTTGAAATATCAATTTTGCTTAGAGAAGATTGGGATGAGTTGATGTTTAAATCAAACTGCATTATTATATACATGTCTCATTGTTATTGTCAGTGCAATATGAATAGAAGCGAAGTGTTCAAATACCTCAAGGAATATTATGCTTACATCCGGTTCTTGTTAAGCCGTTTGAAATAAATGTAGGAAATTTCTGGGCTTAGGATAGTGCTGGTCCATCAGTTCTTGAGTAGAAGTAAAATGACTGCCGTTTTCTGACCACTTAGCTTGCACATTATTTGTTATTCTCTCAACGCGAACCTACATCTACACTACTGGAAGTTAACAGGTTTGATCAAGTGGGGTAAATTTTGTAAATTTGAATACGCATTGAATTATATCTTTATATGCACTTACTCTTCTTGCAAGAACTTATCTAACACCTGGGACATGATCTCAAAAATGTGGAGATTATGGGTTATTTTGAGTCATGTCCAGTACTGGGCCAAATAATTAATTTTTGGTCCGTACTAAATTATGACCCTATATCAAATATAAAATCCGAGTGTGTCGGAATTAATTGAGGATAATCTAGGCCTCAATGCCCTCTAAGTGAATCAGAGTTAAATTATGGTCAAAGTCTTATTTGTGACTTTGGGCCTTAATTGTCTGCTGATCTCAGTCCAAAACCACCATCCCATCCCAATTTGTGTGTCTTGGTCCGTGTGACTATTTGATAATCCACTCACATGTGTTGGGCTGAACATTCTAGAGACATGTATAAAAGAAAAACTGTGAAACCCTACTTCACAATTCCTTCACTCTCTTGCGGTGTCTCTCTCTCGGGATTTACTATCTATCTCACTCTTGAAGCAAAACTCTCTCGGTTTTTCTAATCTTCAAGTTCTCTGACCCGATTTCACTCATCTCTTGAGCCTGTTCGGCATCTTTCCTGTGAGAAAGCAGGATACTGCTTCAATTCATCCGATTACTTACAAGATTCTCTGTGCTGCCGTTGAGATTTCACAACTTTGAGGCTCGATTGGTGGTTTCTGTGTCTGTGAACATTTTGGATCTAGATACTTCGACACCTCGGGCTACATCCCTGAAAACGGCTGAAATCATACTCATTTCTTTGTATTTCAATTACTGTTTTTTGGTTTTCTTTGTACACTAACTCTGTTCATTCTATTTTTTGACCTTAGATCCAGCGATTTGAGGGTCCAAAAGTGACTAATCTAAACTCAACACTTGTTTCACATAACTTGACCGCCAAGTTTTGCCTTTAGACCAGTACATTACTATCCTCCAGATCAGTAATTTTGTAGTTCGGATTAAATTGATGCAAAAATAATTTATGCAAATACGACAGCCCAGATTACCGATCCAAAGGATAGTCTATCGATAAGAAGAAATCTCCATACAACAGAGCCAAGAGTCTCATGTTTACATAGTCTGATATTCGTGGAAATTAAATGTTCAAATATCTAATCAAAACCTTCGTTTTTGTGATAGATTCAAATCGATGCAACTTCCCTTCAATTGTTAGGACGAAAGTGCCCCTGACAAAATCGACAATTACAAAGACACACTCTGTCTTCATGTTCTAATGCAAGCTGCGCCTCGCCAAGAAGGTAATATAACTTGTATCCAGTTCAGGGTACCTATGTACAATGTGTTATACTTGGAAGTTTTCCATTCCCGGGCTTCCAGGTGGTGTAGTTTTATATTTGATGTCTGAAGCATTGAACTGCATACGAGGATTGAGATTTAGGGTACTGAGTTACTTGTGTGTTGGGAATTCTGTTTTCGAGTATTGAACACAGATCCAAGTCCATGTTTATTCAAGTTTCTTTCAAGAATGCACAACTAGTTCTAGTGATCTAGGATGCTATAAGATGTATAAAATCTCAATGATTATCATCTTAGCGGCCTGAGAACTGGCTGACTGAATTAGTGGCATTAGAAGTATGCCCCGAAGATGCTAAGCTGGTTGTATGAACAAGAGTCATTGTGGATCCATAACTGAATGAATGGTGGCACATCGGCTTTGGCTCGACTGGTTGATCACTCAATAGCATCACAAGAATTTCAGACATAGTTGGCCTTGAAGAAGGTGGTGATTGCGTGCAAATTAAAGCAATTTCTACCATTTTCTTGATGTCTTCGGGGCGATACTCTTCGGAGTTCAACGTTTCATCCGCTAGTTTCTCATGCGTGCCATGATCATACAGTTTTCGTGCCTGCATATTATTATGTTATGATCACCACCAAATTAGAAAAAATGAAATGAAATGGACTTGATTGTTGAGGAGGAAGAATTTATTTCCTGCGTTGTTACCTCTTCTAGCAGATATTCAGTGTCAGAGTTTGCATTCATGTCACTCCCTCTCCGACCACTGACGATTTCAAGGATTACCACTCCAAAGCCATAGGTGTCCACTTTCTCTGACAAATGCCCGTGGATTGCATACTCTGGTGCTGTATATCCCCTGATACAAGGAATTCTAGTAAGAAAGAAACCCAAAATTCTTGCATCTTTCTTCTCTGTTTGTTGTTTTAAAGAGTGAGTGGCCTCCTATCCTAGTGTGACCTCAAATGAAGAAAGCACATCAATAGAGATGAGAAAATTACAATGTCCCTGCGAATTTGCTGCTCACGTGACTTTGATTCTCTGGTAGAAGCCTAACTAGTCCAAAGTCTGCAATCTTTGCTTGGAATTCATCATCAAGCAGGATATTTCCAGGCTTTATATCTCGGTGTATGATGGTAACATGGTATTGCTCGTGCAGATATGAAAGGCCTCTTGCTGTTCCAAAGATTATATCAAACCGCTGTTTCCAGTTGAGCGTTCCTCGGTTGGCACCTGTCACAAATTCTAGCATTAGATTTGTAAGAAGAAAAGAAGAAGAAAAAAATGGTTATTCATAATAGAATATCAACATACCATATAAGTATGTGTCGAGACTTCTATTTGCCATGTACTCGTAAACAAGGAGCAGCTCTGATCCTTTGCTGCAGTATCCTAAGAGGCGAACAAGATTGCGGTGATGAACGTTACTTATAAGTCTGACTTCTGTCTCAAAATCAGCCTTTGCTCTACCAGAAGATATGTCCAATCTCTTAACCGCAACGATATTGCCATTCTTCAAGGTGGCCTGGTATATTTTCAACAAAGTTTTTATTCACTACTGTTGCAGAATGAAGAAATTGTTGTAATGGTCCCTCTCCACATGGAGGGCCATCCAACAATAGTTGTTACAAGGTGTTGTGTAGAAGAATTCAATGAAGGAGGAGAATTCAACGAAGGCAGCTTAAATTCAAGATTTGCTGCTTTGTCTTCAAGATTTGTGGCCGCAGGTTTTCTATCTTCCTACCTCATGTCTATAAATAGAGAGACATTCGTACAGTTTCAAAATACACAAACAACAAGAGAAGAAAACACAAGCAACTTTCTTGTGAGGAAAAGAGAGTTGTTTAGGGTGTTTCCTAAATTGGGAAAAGTGACAAAAATATTGGGAAAATATTTTTGGGTAGATTTCAGGTGTTGGTTAACCTCTAGAAGTTTTAGAGAAGACTCTCTTGTACCTACTATTTTATAGTGGAAGAATTTGTTCGGAGTTTGTCCCGTGGACGTAGCCCAGGATTGAGGGTGAATCACGTTAAATTCTCGATGTCCATTTATTTACTTTACCAACCTGATTCTTCTATTATTATATTTATCTGCTGCGCTCATCAAATAGGTCATTCAACTTCTTCATCTTTCCATCAGTTTGAGGAGATCAGCGATTGAAATTTCTGCTCCACCCACACCATTTTGAATAAGGAAATGCAAAATATGGCATGTGAAGCAGGGAATCACTTGGAATATCTTTTGGGATCCCAAAGCAGTTAATTACGACCTAAAACATCAAGTCTGTGACAACATTCGCTGAGCACTTCTCAACTGTGGTATCAAAGATGACATCACTGTTGGTGAAATACTCCAAATTATTGAATCAAAAAATTTATCGAATTCCCAGTGGTTCATCGTCGTGGACGCGCACACTGGCTTGAGAGTGATTTCGGCACAACCGTAGTGCAAAACGATCAGACCATCCACGCATGAGAATCATCACTAGTACTCTGCCCCCACAGATGAGGAGAATCACAATTCTCTTACCCTCATCAGGCAATACTAGTATTAAACACATTACGGCAGTGACTGTTCATCCATAGATCCATCAAGTTCCACTCAATTTAATTACCCACACATGGGTTAGGAATCAATCAACAACAATAATAAAAATAAATGCATTTTTTTCTCCTGAAAGCTTGCATTTTATTAAAGCTCAACCAACATAGAGATTTACGAGGGAACAGGCTACCTCCTTTCTAACTAATTCAACTACATAAAAAAAGATCAACAGAGTAGCAGTATGAAGTGTAGCAGCAAGATGAGCTTGTAGCAGTTGGGAGTAGCAGCAGATTCTTCATGAAAACTAGTATCAGCAGATTCACGACTACCTTTTCCGTGCGGGACACTAAACCCTGAATAAACTCTCGTATTAGGAATATTACGACAACTCCGTCGGAGATTCTCACTACACAGGGGATCGTTTGAAAGAAACTTAGGCAATCAATAAGATTTTATCATCTCTGAGTGATGTCATATTTGCCTTGGCCAAGAGCGAAGAACATGTGCCTTATCGAAATTCCAAGCTAACCTATCTTCTCCAGCCTTTCTTAGGTGGAGATTCCAAGACTTTGATGTTCGTTAATGTTTCTCCTGATGCTTCACCCGTGATTGAATCCCTATGCTCACTTCGGTTCACTTAAATTTCCCATAAAGCATTGTTGCCCAGCTAGTGTCTCTTGCAGCTCGTCAAAAAGCTCTTTGTTTGTACATAAGTGTCAATTTGCTCCAGAGTCAACAATCCAATCAACTTTATGCTCGATTAGGTTGACATTTCTTATCATTGCCAATTATCATTCTCATCATCATCCTCAATTAGATTTACTTGAGGTACAGGTCTACGTTTTTCCTTCTTCACGTTTTGCTTGCACTTCGAGCTTTGATATGACTTGTCACCAAAACCATTGCAGAGGAAACAAATCAGTCTTCCTATTGGTTACTGAATTCTTGGCAACTTGTTCCGTCCTCCTTGCACCTTAGAGCGATTGAATAGCCTTTTCGCTCCAACTTGTGGCTTATTGTTAGGGCGATCCGATTCAATGAGATGAGCATTAGAATAATCAATAGAATCAGAGTTGTTCTTATCTTTCATACGATTTGTCTCTTCGGTTCTCATATGAGTAATCAGCTTCTGCAGGGTCAACTCCCTCTTCTTGTGCTTGAGATGATTTTTGTAGTTAGTTCAGGATGGTGGAAAGCGATCAAGTAAGACGTTGGCTGGAAACATCTCACAGATTTCTTCCCTTCATTAATAACATCCAAGGTTTGAGAAGTCGCTGGACAACCCCTGGGTGTTGGTCGGCCTCGGGCCATCCCAGGAGCCCAGTCAACGCCCAGCCATCGGGTTTTTAAAAAAATATATTTTTATAAAAAAACTAAAAATATATATTATTTTTAAAATATAAATAAATTTCTATTCTATGGTTCCCCAAGCATTGGTGTTCCCCGAGCATTGGTGTTCCCCAACCGTTGGGGAACTGCCCCAACCGTTGGGCTTCCCCAAGTGGTGAAATGATTTGTCTCATGACACTACCTTCTCATGACACCTCTCCCATGGGGTTTGTGTGGTCCCATACATTGATATGGGGGACCCACTGAAGTGCACTAGTAGTGTCCCAAGAGTCATGGTACAAGCATGATTCCTCCAAGCTTTGGGGTTCTCTCCCAATGTTTTTTTGTTGTTAAGCAAATTGTATTAACGTAAAAAAAATCAGAAGCATTTTTACAATTGTACCACCCCTTCTCTTCTCCGTGCAAAAAAAACATACATTCCGAGAAGCAAGATAAGGGTAATCTAATCCAGTCACCTATTGCATGCAGAAATGTGTTTTTCTTTGAAGCAGTTCTCAGCCACTGCCATGTATATATTTGGAATCTGTTCACAATCATTGAGGTTGTGATCTCAATATTGCAGAAGTGCTTCTTGTTTCGTGCAGTTCAAATGACCTAGTTAGTAGCCATCCAGAATGCCATCCAAATCTGCACAAATATACCAGTTGGCTACTTTTGAAGATATGTCGACATGTTCATAGCATAGCTTTCGTCAAGCTGTAGCCATTCCCATATCTGCCTCCACATTTTTTGATAAAAAACATAGCTCAAAAACATGCATCTCATTCTCCACTTCCAATTTGCAGATCAAGCAGTCAACATTCACAGAATCATGTACTATACCACGACGCTGTAGATTTAATATAGTAGGCAAGCAATTTTGCAGCAACCTCCAGCAGAAAATAGAAACTTTCTTAGGTACAAACTTGCTCCAGATATTCTTCATACTTTCCATTTCATCCAGGTCCGAGTACCATGACATCTGGTCTTGCAATATACTTACTGCCGTGCGTGCTTCATATGCTCTGGATGCACTTTCAGTGCATGCCCAAGTGTCTTGAATATTGACTTGCAAAACAACTAGAGATAAGAGATCTTCCAGCTCGGCCAATTCTTCTTTTTCCCATTCATTGAGCTCTTTCCTCCATTCCAACCTCCACATCCAGCTTCCATCTGCTCATTGTCCATGTTGCACAACAGTTTTTTCTTTCAACTTATCTACGCTCATAAATCTCTCAAATTCACACCCTAATGATGATTCTCCTACCCAACAATCAACCCAGAAATTTACCTTCTCCCATTTCCCACCCTCAGTCGCATCATTCCCACAAACCATTTGTCTGTAGCTAGTCTATTTATATTTTTCCACCACATTATTTCTTTTGAAGTTCTGCCCCTCCTATTACTGCTACTTTGCTCATCCTTTTCTTCCACTTGCTGTACAACTCTACATCTCCTAACTTTTAGTGTATCTCCCTTCTTGTACTTTGATCTCACCACTTTCTCCCACCCCTCCTTTTCATTCAATAATCTTCCAGCCCCCTTGCCAAATAAAGATTTGTTGATAATTTCCAGATTTTTTTATACCTAATCCTCCCCTCTCTACCGACTGACACACTTTTTCCCATGCTACCCAAGTCACTCTTTTCTTTTC
>JAOYMZ010076470.1:0-11773 GCA_025802335.1 Pinguicula primuliflora | reverse complement strand
CAAGGACATAATTGATATGATATTTGATCATAATATAGATGATAAAGGCTTAAAATGATATGAAATGAAGTGTAAATTAGGCCTAAATCACTATATGATTTTGGTCTATCAACAATATGGAGCTGATCAAAGATATCACAGAAAAGGAAATAATTGAAGCAGTATGGAGTTGCTCTCCTAAAAAGGCTCCGGGACCTGACGGATACAACTTCCCTTTTATTCAGACCCACTGGGAGACCATAAAGCAAGAATACATCTCTTTCATTCAGGAATTCCAAAAATCTGGCCGGCTGGCAGGAGGACTTACATCAACATGGATTGTACTTATGCCAAAGATAAAGAACTCATCTGCAATGGAGCACTATAGACCTATCTCCTTGATCGGCAGTGGTTATAAAATATTAGCAAAGATTCTATCAGCCAGGTTTAGACAAGTCATTGGAAAAATGATCTCAAAAGAGCAAACTGGCTTACTTAAAGGCAGGCAGATCCTCGATGGTATTTTAATGGCAAATGAAGTCATACATACTTTCAAAAGAAACAAGAAGCCTCTGATTCTATTCAAGTTGGACTTCAGAAAAGCATTTGATACAGTGACTTGGTCTTTCTCGCAGCATATGTTGGAAAAGCAGGTTTTGATTGCATTTGGAGAAACTGGGTACAACAGTGTGTATCTACTGCCAAAGCTTCGGTTCTTATCAATGGTGGGAGAATTCAAACTGCATAGGGGATTGAGACAGGGTGATCCCCTATCACCTCTGTTATTCTTGCTGATAGTTGAAGGACTACATTTAGTGCTTAACAAGGCAGACAGTACGGAAGCCTTGAAGGGGGCACAGATTGGAGGTGTGATCATTTCACATCTTCAATATGCTGACGACACATTAATCCTTGTGGAAGGAACATCAGATGGGGTAAGACTGCTGAGAGGGGTTCTGCAGGTATTCGAACTGGTTTTTGGACTGGAGTGAACTTCTTCAAGAGTGAGCTATATGGGATAAACATTCCAAATTCAATCCTAAACGAGTATGCATCACTCTTGCACTGCAAATAGAGTTCACTTCCGTGCAAATATCTGGGCTTGCCCCTCGGTTACAATCCAGGACGAATTAGGATGTGGGAAGACGTGATAAAACAGATAGAGGGGAAGCTGAAATCCTGGGAAAACAAGTTCTTAAACTTTGCAGGTATCTCTTATCAAATCGATTTTAACTAAATTAACCCTCTTTTATCTGTGTTTGTATCAAGCTCCAGCACAGGTAATCAAATGAATGACAAGGCTGATCACAAGGTTCTTATGGCAAGCAAAGGGAAATAACAACAGGCCGATCTACTGGACGAGCTGGGAGCACTTGTGTTTGGAAAAAAAGAAAGGGGGACTGGGCTTAAAGAACCTCAAATCCATGAACATAGCCTTACTTGCAAAGTGGATTTGGCATTTTAAAAGAGAAGACGAAGGACTGTGGAGAGAAGTGATACTGGCGAAGTATTTCCAAGAATCTGATCCTATGACAGAACTGCAGCTACTATCCTTACCAGATCACACATCCAAGGTATGGAAAGACATCTGGAACTCCGCTGTGCCAGAAGCATGGTTCAACAGCTCTGTTGAACTAGAGTTGAAGAGAGGAGACGTTGCGCTATCCTGCAAATCAAATTGGACAACCGAGGGTACACTTGCTGTTCTATTCAGTGATCTATACAAGCTAACCTTGGACAGGAACATCACAGTTAGAAGGTGCTTGGAATGCTTCTATCAGCAGGATCCTGAGAGTATCAACCCTGCTCTAAGACAGCTGAATCCCACAATATTTAGACGCCCTCTGTGCCAATGGGAGGCCGACCGGGTCCTCATTCTAAGCTCGACACTTTCAGCCATTTCTCTACAAGAAGAGGATCAAGACATCTAAAGATGGATAGAAAATCCAATTGGCAAATTCACAGTGTCCTCAGCCAATACACTGATACAAGGAGCAGCTTTAGACTACACAACCGACAGATCCGAACTTTCTGCAGCCTGGAGGAAATATGCTCCTCTTTGGGTTCAAGCATTCAGTTGGCGGCTCTTTTAGGACAGGATCCCCAGTATGACGAATCTGAAACATTGCGGGATAGTAGTAGACCAATCTGTACTACTTTGTGTCTGGTGTGGCGAACAGGAAGAATCAGCAGTTCACCTTTTTTGTTCATGCTCCCATGCTGAAGAACTGTGGAAAGAAACTCTGCAATGGCTCGGTATGGATCAGGCTCTTGACTGCTCAACGATTATGCCATCATTACAAATCTTTTACCAGATCCTTCAACAGCCGCTTATGGAAAAGAATATGTCATACAATTTGGCAGGGTATGGTGTGGTATCTTTAGAAAGAAAGAAACTGCATCAAATTTGATTCCTAAGGAATGAGTGATGTCATCAAAATACTGATCACCCAAACATGGAATTGGATGCACGCTCATTCCATAACTCCGGCAGGACACACATTGGTGGACTGGTTTCGTATTCCCACTGCGGTTTTTTCGATTGTATTATAATATGATGGTACCATGTAGTTGGATCACTAGTTTGTACATATCACTCTTTTATATGTTGATGAAATGTGAAGCAATTTACTTACCAAAAAAAATGAATTGCTGTTAACTTCAAACTCAAAGTAATAAATCACCAGTTTTCAGAAGTCATTTCTCATTGGCAGCACAGTTTTGTGAATGATAATAGCATGGTTATCGAATTCGCAATGAAATCGTACAATAGTTGAATTGAATGAGACAAAATCGACCAGATATATCCAATTATGCAAGTTTCATTAGAATAAATAAAACCTCACATAGCTAAGTGAGATACAGGGTGTTGATAAATAAACCTACATATTGGTTCGTAGCAACTACGGACATTCGTTGCGTTGTAGTGAATATCACAGACCGTCAAGCATTAGAACAAGTAGTTTTTCTGCAAAATATTATATTAACCGCATAAGTGATCGGAAAAGAAGTTTGGAGGAGGAGAAACTGAATTGGGGCAGTGAAGTATTGACGGTGATGGCAAGCCAAAAAAACCAACACTAAGGGAAATGTGCAAGATCAGATCTCCAGGCTTCGTTCTAGCTGCATCAATTGCTTGCTAACTACTGATTCACTGGTTAAATGTAGGTTATTTTTATAATCTACCGTAAGTTTGTTATATTAGAATTTTAAATTATTATTTTTAAGTACTTGCGCAAAATACTACCCCTCCTAAAAATAAGAAGAAGTAAATGAAGAAATAGTAGAAAAATTAATAAAAGAAGTAGTAAAACCTTTGCGCAAAATATGGCTATAGACTCCCTCTTCTTAAATATGCCACATAGAACTTCCACTCCACAAGATTTGTATCTAATGAAAGAATTTTTTTGCTTTGACTCTCTATCTTGTTCATCCAATGGAGTGGATTGAACTTTACAATGGACTTCAAAAAAATAATGGACTTCATGATCAACAATGAAATCACAAACTTTCCCACAATGGCATCACAAACAACCAACAAACTCAGGCAAAGTTTTGAATATGTATTAATTTTTCTAAGTTATTTCAAGAAAAATTATAGAATTGTTACCGTTTTTTATTTGATTTAGTATTTATAAAATTAAGGGCTCAAGGCTTAGGGTTCTAACTTTTTGGTAGTAATATAAATTTCAAATATGGATTATCTTCTAACTCAAATGGTGAGCAATAAACCTCATAATTAAGAGTTGCAATGATCGATATCTGAGAGGACCAACTTACTTATACATAAACATCAATTTTCTAAACTGGGTCGGTTCTAAACGCGAGTCAACGACCCTAAATTTTATATAAACTGGGTTGGCTCTAAACGCGAGTCAACGGCCCATCACACTCGGATCAACGAGCTTTGGATAAATCGAGCCCAGGGATAACTGGGTCTCGTGTATGCAGGTGTGCATGTGGCGGTTAAGTTGGTAGGAGTGTGGGTGTCACCATCAAAACCTTAGGCCCTAGGTAATTGGTTCTCCCGACAATTCCTATTTAAACTAGTTATCTCACACTTATACTTTCGGTGTGGGATAATAACTCCTATCCCTCATGTCCGACTGGGCAAGCCCTGTCAAACATAACGCCACACCAAAGAAGAGTGAAAGCATACACAGGCCATTCGGTCGTTAGACTATTATTGACTCCGATATTATGATGGAATTTAGAAGAAAGGGGAAAGAAATAGGGTCGCCCCAACACTCGGGTCACGAGCCCGTGAAGAAGAAGCAAGTCCGATCATTTACGATCGATTCGTACCTCATGTGTGCAGATGCACGTCGGGGTAATTTGATAGGATTGTGGATGTCATCATTAAAACCTTGAGCCCAAGGCAATTGGTTCTCCACACAATTCCTATTTAAACCACTTATCTCACACTTATATTTATGGTGTGGGACAATAACTCTTTAACACTCCCCCTCAAGTCCGACTAGGCAAACCCTGTCGGACATGAACGCCACACCGACGAAGAGCAGAATCGTACACAGGCCATTCGGTCGTTAGACCATTATTGGTTCTGATACCATGATAAATTTTATATAAACTGGGTCGGCTCTAAACACGAGTCAACAACCACCCAGCCCATCACACTCGGGTCAACGGGCTTTGAATAAATCGAGCCTAGGGACAACTGGGTCTCGTGTATGAAGATGTACGTGTGGGGGTTAAGTTTGTAGGAATGTGGGTGTCAAAATCTTAGGCTCAAGATAATTGGTTCTCCCCACAATTCTTATTTAAACTACTTATCTCCACTTATACTTTCGGTACGTGATAATAACTCTTTAACATTCTTCATTAAACAACAAACACCAAAATTCATAATGAGATGCAATGGGCCAAGAATCATTACATTAGTGTGGTTATGCTGAGAAGTTATACAACACAAGAAAATTTGGCAAGAAAATCACAAAAAATGTGAGTGCCAAACATCCTACTGGGCAAAGTGGTTGACCCACACATTTTGACCAACTACTAACATGATGACACATCACATATCTTATGATTTTCTTACTATTTTTTCTTGGGGCATATAATTTTTCGGGTTGAAATAGGAGTTAAAATGTCTTGAGATAATGAGTTATCACTTGGACAAATAATAAATACATGAAAGTTGTTTCACATGAATTCACATATCCAGTTACATAAGTGGGTCTCTCACACACACACTAATATATATGTGTGCGCTTTGTAAGGATTTGTGGTATATGTGTGTGCTTCTTGGTGGTACATATCAGCCCTGTTTCTCTTAGCTTGGATTTATACGAGTAAACACATAGATTCAAACGTTTTTTTTGGTAAGTATAGATTCAAACGTTACATGTGGTCTTTGCTTATATTTACAAGATCTAAGTGTTACGTTTGAGATCTTGATAGAATCGACATTTGGTGATGTTCTCCACTCAACTCATTCTCTATTATACAAAAGGGAGATGCTATTAATTTGCCCGAATTTTCTATAAAACAAATATTATGCGCCATCAAGATTGAAACCCACATCTCCCATGTTCTCGTGAAGTTCTATACGACAAGAAAATTTTGCAAGAAAATCACAAAAAATGTGATGTGCCAACATCCTATTGAGCAAGTGGTTGACCCACATCTTTTGACCAACAACTAACATAATGCCACATCACATTTCTTGTGATTTTCTTGCAATTTTTTTCTTGTTGTGTAGAATTTTCCGGTTCGAAATAGGATTTAAAATGTCTTGAATGGGTTATCTCTTGGACATATGATAGATACCACGCAAATTGTTTCACATGGATTCACATGCTCAATCATATAAGTGAGTTACTCCCCACCCACCCACACACCAATATGTTTGTGTACACTTTGTAAGGATTCGTGGTATATGTGTGTACTTCTTCGTGGTACATATCAGCCTTATATCTCTTGCTTGGATTTATACGGGTAAAACACATAGATTCAAACGTTACATGCGGTCTTTGCTTATATTTTCAAGATATACACATTAGGTTTGAGATCTTGATAGACTTGGCATTTCATGATGTTCTCCATTCAACTCATTTTCTATTATACACAAGAGAGATGCTATTAATTTGCCAGAATTTTCTATAAAACAAATATTATGCGTCATTAAGATTCAAACCCATGTTCTCGATAAGTTCTATACCACAAGAAAATTTGGCAAGAAAATCACAAAAAATGTGATGTACCAACTTTCTATTGAGCAAGTGGTTGACCCACAACTTTTGGCCAACAACTAACATTCCAACACATTATATTTATGTGATTTTCTTGCATTTTTATTCGTGGCATATTATTATTATATCGTAATGTATTCAAATATTTCATTAGGTGGGAAATAATGTAATTGACATGTTTGCAATTGCCGTTGAAGATTTCAGTGTCCGTGCTAACTTTACATGAACCAAACCAAACATATATAAGATCAAAGCCCAACAAAAAAAATCATTCCATGTTTGTGTCCTTTCAAATTAAAATCAGGTAAAAGATCAAGTGTGAAACAATGAATCAGGCAAAATATGAATTTCATGAAATGTGAACCCAACAATATAAGAAGTTTCATATCAAAATTAAGAGATCCAATAATATAAGAAGTTTCATCCCACATTCAAAGCTATTGGGTGCAAACTACTTGCAATACCTGATCCTTAGATCTGCAGTGCTAGAAACACCCACAATAGAGAGCCATTATGCACAATAAATTATTAAATTATAGTTTCAATAGAACGTTACAACTGTGAGAAGACCTGATGACACTCGTTGTGTGTCATTTTATTCTAGTATATTGAGTTTTTTTCAATATATACTCGATTCGCTCGATACTTATATGGAAGATATGAATTCAAATTCAGTGTGATATGAACATGGGACATTATGGGAAGAATTGATAATATTTAATTCTATTTTCAATGTGTATTTAATGAAATATGGATTTATTAAATGTAGCTAAGGTGCAACTACAGTTTCCGAGTTTATGTTCTTCGTGAAGTTGTTGTCTTTAACATGAATGCGACATATGTAAATCGAGGGTCATAGAGCGAAGAGTTGTAAAAATAAATAATTTGTTTCATTATCACATTGAAATGTTCTTTGTTATTCTTTTTTTAGCAAGGTAGATTTAATTAATTAATTTAAAGAAGTTTTTTTTAGCAAGGTAGGTTTAATTCATTAATTTAAAGAAGTTTATTTACATATTTACATGTTCTTCCTCCCCAATTTGATCTCCAGAAATCAAATTACATGAACTCAATCATATGAATTGCAGTTGCCTCCCGAGCCCAGTCGGTTGCTGTATAACCCTGGAAAAGGTTGTGTGCTCTGCCCAATTCCCAGGTTTTATACTTGATTCTGGTAAGCATTTCGTGAATCTCTGAGCATTTTTGCTGAAATTTGTTCTTATTTCTGGTAAGTCGAATCTCCCAAAGAGTAGATGACCGAATGCACTTCCAGTAATCAGCGTCCGTCTTTCTCCGCAACATATTGAGATGGAGGGCAAAATTTTGCCAAGGATCATCAGAGAACACAATGTCCTTACCACTGATCCAGAGGTAAACTTCTTTCCATAGATTCTGCACATCATTGCATTGGAAGAATAGATGAGATATAGTTTCAATTTCAGTGTCGCAGCGGCAACAGAGTAATTCATCTCCGACGTTGACACCCCAGGCTGCCAGATTATCCAATGTAAGTAATCGGTTTTGATGAAGTTGCCAAACGAAAGCGCCTTCCTTCAATGGGGCAAAACTCGACCACAATATCGCTAGATGTGGATTGCCAGGTTCAATGCCGTTGAAGCTCGGATTATGGCATTGTAATCAGACTTTGAGGTATAGCAGCCTTCCCCAGATTCTCCATGTCCATATGTCTTTTACCTATGGGTTTAGTATACATTATGTAGTTCGATAATTCAACTCTTGTAATTGCAATGTTTCGCTCCAAGTTGGGGTTCTGAGCCAATGCCATTGCCACATAGTTTGTTCTGTTGAGTGTTGACCTATTTATGTGCAATCAACACAAACTTGTCTGTGGCCATGTGATATAAATTTGGGAAGGAATTGTCGGAATATATTGCAAATTATCGAAATCAAAGACTTATCGAATTACGAGTTCAAGCTGTGTCCTGGACGCACACACTGCCTTGAAAGCGATTTTGGCACGACCGTAGCGCTAATCGTCAATATGTCGTTCACTCTCGAAAGTTACCACAGCCACCTCCAAACACACGGCGCATTCCGTGATTAGAAGTTGGAGAGAGATACCCGTAACTGTTGCTCCAGAGAAAACTGCCACGCAGAGAAGACGATGTGGTTGATCACACTCTATGCATAACCCTAGACAGAACCCATTTATATATAGGAGAGAATTTAAGAATCCCTCTCCTATTATAACTCAAATTACAATGAGCCTGAATGTTCTGAACATAATAACCCACAACATGATCTTCTTGACCAAGTCATTAAAGTTGAGCCCAATATTATATCCAACTAGCAATCGTTTGGTTTAAAGGCCAAAAGATATTTTAATCATTTCAAGGCATTATCCCAACAATCCCCCACAAATGACTTGAAAAGCATTTCTCTTGAGGAAAGTAAGAGTCATACTTAAATATCAATATTTTTTTATTTGAATTGACAGGTTATGAATTTGAGAATACAACTCTGGCCTAGTGAGTGAGTGAACTAAGTTTTGAACTCTTGAACTCATGAGTGAACTAGGTCTTGAACTCATTTGGGTTCGGGTCACCATCCCCGCATCACGTATACAACTCTTGAGGTGTACAGACTCCGCGATACTATCACTTGCGTGTTTATTTACCAGGCCCATGCGCATGCCCTTCGTTTTGTGAATACTCTAGAAAGATTGACTACATCTTTCATGGAAGATGATCAACCTTCACATTCACTAAGGTGACTTACACGCCCTCATATATGGGAGGGAGTCATTAAGAGCCTAAAGCTTATCCTCCGTCACACCACATGGTTCTCAGCCCCCCACAGAGGGGTAGGATCCCCATGTAGCTCACAACTCTCAATTTCCCATAGGGTCCCACAGGAGAGAGACAACTACTGTAGCACCATGACTTTCAATCTTCGAAGAGCCCTACAGAGAAAAGCCAGCTACATATGATCCTCTACTACCCATCTTCGATTGAACCAAAAGGTATTCTACGTCTCTCTACGCCTACACATGGGGTAGCTATGTGTTTCTGTTCTCTGCCCCTTCGTGGGGAGAATCCTCTTGTAGCACATGACTCTCTATTCTCACGCATGGGGAGAGTCAGCCACTGGATTCTCTACTCTATCCACTTTCTCGGCAAAACAAAAACTTTCCATAGACATTTGAAACCTCTGTCGCTAAAGTCAGGAGAAATGCCAATGTAGCACATATCTCTCTACCCCACGCATGGGAGAGCCAGCTATGATTTTCTCTACTCTCTCACATCCCTCAGATGGTTCGAATCAATGCCTGTCCGGATCCATCTTCTGCCCCTCAATTGGGAAGAATGCAGATATAGCACATGTCCCTTTATCCCATGCATGAGAGGGCCAACTATACCCATTCTCTACCAGCCCCCAATCTATTCGGAAAGACGGTCAGACCATCCATGCATGAGAATATCAATAGTCCTTTGCCCCCACAAATGAGGAGAACTGCAGTTTTCTACCCTCATTTTCCGGCAGGACTCACATAGTAAACGTGTCACCGCAGTGACTGTTCATCCTCATCCATAGATTCATCAAGTTCCATTCAATGAAACCACCAACGCATGAGCTATGAATATGTTAAAATAGTCAACAATATAAATGCATTAGATTCCCAAAACTAATACATCGTAATGTAATACCACGCGTGGAATCAGAAGGAATCACAATAATTCATAAATCAATAATAGCAAAAATAGAAAAATATCTGAAAACTATCATAAATTGAAACCCCCACAGGATTTAAATAGTTTTTTTCTCCATGAGTAAGAGAAATATACATAAATGTCAATATATTTTTATTCAGATTGACAAGTTGTAAAGTAAGTCTATGACTTTCGCCGAGGTGAGTGAACTTTGTCTTGAACTCATTTGGGATTGGGTCATATTCTCACATCACATATATGACCCTTAACCCCCACATGTGGTTAGTATGAAAAATACCAAATACCAGGTTCATTCGCAGATGTGCGTCCACCCTCAATCTCCCTGATATGCAGAGGCCAGAAATTCCTATATGCACCTCTCTACCTATGTGCACGGGGAGAGCTAACTTTAACGATCATCGTCGATAAATCCATCAAGTCCTTCTAAGTCAAACCATTCATGCAAGGGCTATGAGCCTATCAGGAATACTTAACAAACGGTTAATGCACATGATTCTATTTCAATCCATCGCAATGTAATGTCCACTCATAGAACAAATAGAATCAATAAATATGCATCACTATAGTCAATGAATAGGATATAAAGAACATCTTACCACATTTAAAATCAATGTTCTTACCTCATAGCTTTTAGTCCTATTTCTTTACCTTTATCAAATATACCTTTAGTAGACCATGCCAAATATCAATGTCTCTTCTCTTTTCATTGTGATTATTGTTCGTTGCAACTCCAACATGTGCTTTTGTATCACAATGAACAGACATTGGGACAGCCTTCTCCCCCACATAGGTCGGTCGACCAGCAAGTCTCTCAACCATTTACCTCTTGTCCAGCTCACATAAGTTCAAATTTCATACTCGAACGAGCAATGCATATTTACTTCACAGACTTCCAACAAGAGTAAATAGTAGAGCTCATACAATCATCAACAACAACCCGATTAGCATCAAAATTTCCTTCAAATACATTAGAAAAAGGTCATAATATAAATGCTAATCAATAGTACCTCTCAAGTACCTGAGTAAATGATGAAGAGCCTTCCAGTGTTCATCGTTTATTATATGTGTACCAACTCAATCTACTTATCATTAAAGATATATGGTTATGGTGTCATCTTCCTACTGGTCACCATCACAGCGAACCATGCAACTATGTTACATCACAGACCAATCATTCCCCCACACGGGTGGTGTTATTGCTCAAAAACAAAACATTTGTCACATAACCATCAAATTTTCTTGCTTCAACAATACGTCCAGTATCATCAAATGAGTTCACCATAATAGTCCTGGATTTTGTGGCTCGATCATGGTTATTCCTATCAAGACCATTCTTAATGGGCCTTTTTCATCATGGCGACTGTGAAAATGATGACCACACTAATAAAGTTGTGAATCGGTGGAAGAAAGCACCAATCTTCTGTTTAGTCTGTTTTTAGCCCATGAACACCTTTTGCATGTAGTTTCTCAACCGTGCAAGTTGTTCACCACTTATTCTACCTCTCGAACTCCATAGAAGTATTTACACTTGATTTTGATGTCATTAGAGAATATTTTTCCCATCCTGCATCAGTCAAACTCACGGAATGAAGTCAGAAACCATAACCAGACAGTGCCGGTTTAGATGTATTGCTTGCATAGCATATCCTCACAATCTTAGCACACCTTCTTGCAAATACCTCATCATCCGTGGACTGAAATTGAAGAATGAATTTTTGACGACTCATAATTGTTAACAATCCAATAGAGTGCTCCATTGATCATAATCCTTGGGTCCCAGAATCTTTTATATTCATAATTTTTTCCATCTCACTGTAGAAATGTAGATTACCAGAAGAAGTTAAGAACAATAGATATGTGCGAAATTATTGTTCTTTTTATTTATCCTTC
>JAOYMZ010076459.1:0-11775 GCA_025802335.1 Pinguicula primuliflora | reverse complement strand
TTTTGATCTATTATTCATAATTCTACCAATGATTCAACTAATTTTGATGACGGGTGGTGGCAAGTATCAGTTGTACTTTTGGGTTGTATATAAGAAAATTTATATTATAATGTATATTATTTTTTAATAAAATATTTATTTTATTAGTTTCAACTTTGCCGCCAAAAAAACTAAAACACTACAAAATATAGATTTTAAGAGTATGAAACTTGATGCTAACTTTAAACGGTATGTTATGGGCGCTCAAATGAAAGTTTATGGCCAGTTCGTAAATCGGAATTTCCGTGTCAAAATCTTTCAGAAATCGATTATGGATTCTTATTTCAGGGTTTCGTCGCAAAAAACTAAAACCATAATAAATAATAGCAACAAACTTAACCATAACCTTAAACGATATGTTACGAGTTCAAAATGAAAGTTTAGGACTAGTTTCTAAATTGGAATTCCCGTGTTGATGTCTTTCAGGAATTGGTTACAAATTCTGGTTTCGGCGGTTTCAACACAAAAAAACTAAAACTCTAATAAATAAGTATTTTAAAAGCAATAAACTTAATCATAACCTTAAACGTGATGCTACGAGTGCCGAAATAATGTTTAAGACCAATTTCTAAATCGTAATTCTCGTATTGAAACTATTAATTTTTATCTATTTAATATTTTAATTAATGATTCATCATCAATTTAATTTTTTTTATATATTTGAATATATTATTTTTGGGAGCACTTCCGTTGATATCTTACTATACATCAAATTAAATACTGATTTTCAATTCCGGGCACTAGCATCGCACGTTGATGAAATTGGCACATCGTTAGAAAGCTTCTAAATAAATCTCATGTTTAGTTCTGATTCTGGCGACTTGGGCTTATGATCTTCTACGTATAAGCTTTCTAACGATATGACTAATTACGTCAACGGACAATGCTAGTGGTCAGAATTGAAAATAAGTGTTTAATTTAATGTATAGTAAGATGTCAATGAACTTCACCCTTAGGCTATGTTTAGCAAATCTGACTGATAAGGCGACTGATGACTGATAAGGTGATTGGGCACTGATAAGGTGGGTGGAGACTGATAAGGTGACTGATAAGGTGGACTGATAAGGTGATTGATTTGATTAGACTTGTTTCTCAAATTTACCTGATAAGGTGACTGATTTTCGTAAAATGACATAAAAAAACATTATTTTATATTATTATTGTAACTTTTAATAATATTCTATATCACAATTATTATTAAATAAAAAATATTTTTAACTTTAATAATTCTAATTTATTGTTTAAATAAATAGTTATTATTTTAAATATTAACAATAAAGTTGAGAACAATGAAGTTAAATAACTCATGGTAGAGACGTGTAGATATATAAAGTAAAGAACAAAATTGAAATGAAAAACTTATAAGTCACTTTATTTTCTAATCAGGTTGAAAAAATACATTTTCAAATCAGTTACCTTACAAGGCAGGAGGTGACGTTCGTTTACGTTACAGACTTATAACTTATAAGACAAAATTAATTGATAATATAATGCTAAACACGACCTATATATAAATATGAGGGTGTAAATGACAACTCTCGCAGCATTTTAACACATGCAGGATCCGTCTATATGAGTTATTGCTCAAGATATGCGGATATTCGTTTTTTAACATGTAGAAACTAGAAATGGATTTATATCACCATAATTTCAAATTTTTTAGAATGTCAGATGAACAAACCGCCAACGAACAGGGAAGGCAAGGCAAGGCAGAAACTTTAGTAGAGAATACGAAATAGACGCTGAACCACCATTGTAGTTGCCCGTTGGCCTAATGAAATGTAGTATAGATAAATCTGTAAATTTCAAACTCGATAAAATAAAAACCTTTCGCAAGCCATGACTTCACATACGTATTTCAGTAAATAACCCCAGACAAATCGGCCACATATTGCATAGGCCAGCCAGCCAAAAACAAAAAGTCGAATCACACTTCCACTTATAAATCATCCACATATGTAATAATCTGGGAACAAGACAATTCACATCGCTTGGATATGTAGCTAAATTGTTTCGTAAACTTCCCATGTCTACTCGCAGCAAAATTCAAAAATCGAGGCGTAGCATAAAAACCTGTTCTGAATTCAATAGGTTCTGATTTCATTATCCAGCGGTAGTTAGGTTCTCATCACCTTGATTGTCAAAAGAAACATCAAATGGATTGTTAACGTAGTTGAATGATTTCCACATGGTTTAACTTCTTGGAAGTCAATTTTCCTTCACTACTGGGCCGCAACAGTATTTACAGCCTACACTGAATTAGAAACCTCTTGACATGTACTGGCGGCATTAACAGAAACCGCTGGAACCTCATTGCCCTCCGTTATCACCTGAAGAAGTTCCATGGGGGTAGCTGCGGGATCTAGCTCCAGGCATCCTCGTGGAGCATTTCGAGCTTCTAGACCAGTAAGCAAGTGGCAGGGGACCTGATGAGAAAATCGGAACATCTCTTCTTTTGGTATCCTCTTGACAAACTGCGGTGCCAAATTGGGCCGAAATACGGTCCTGAAACCAACTACCTTCATAAGAGGAGCAACAGGCACGCCATGTTCCTCGTTATAGTCTTCAAGCACAGTGACCATCTCATACTTGTGTATAATTTCATCAGCTGTGAGCTCATTCCAATCGGGTGACCAGTTTTTGTAGAGAGCCCAAGCATCACCTTTTCTTGGGAATATAAGGATGGTGCCACGAGGACTTTTGAACCAATGAACTTTCTGAGAGAATGCATTGATTGATTTGCAAATCTCATATTTGCCTATCCTAAATTCTCCGCATGTTTTATAGAAACCCGATCCCACCCAGTCTGCTGCGCTGAACTCACTGTTGGATTTTGAGTTGAGCCAGCTAATCCTCAACTTAAAGGGCTTCATAGAAATTACCTTGTTAACCAGTGCATAGAAGCGCGGCATTCCATCATCATCATCATAAGCACCCCACACCTCATTATCTCCAAAAGAACTCTCTGCCCTATCCAGGTCAAAATCGTGAAAATCAGGATCCGGGACAGTCATTGCAGTATTAGTATCCTCCTCCTTGCTTTCAGTATCAGCAGATCGCCCAGGTTGATCTGCTACTTCTATAGCAGATGAGTCGCTGTTCTCGTTTCGATCGAGTCCATCAGCACCGCCCATAGTTTCTAGGTTGTGTTTCTTATTCTTCTTAGCGATGTGTTTCTCCTTCATGGCAATTTTATTCAAAGCCTCTGACTTCCACATCCTCAGCTTATCCAGAATACCAGATCGAGTTTTCACGCTCAGCATGTTACGTAATTCATTAGCAGTCAAATCACGAGTACTGTTTGGCTGACGATAAGGGACAGAAAACCCATAAATCCTGGATCCTGATGCAAACCCACTAGCAGTTCCAAAGACACCACTGCCCTGGGGCATATGATACTTCATTCCATTCTGACTACTGTCACCATCTAATTTTTGTTTTTTAACGCATGACTCCCATGTTGCAGAGGAATGTGCTTCAGTATGAGCTCTCCTCAATTTATCTTGTGCCTGCTGAACAACATTAGCTGCTTTCGCTGCTATAAAAGGATCGCCACCAGCACCAGTTGCTTTAGGAAGAGGATCTTGCCGGTGGACAGGTACAGAACTTCCAGACACTGTTGCCTTTTTACCTGGAACATTAGTATTTTGACTGGGCAAATTATCAGTAGGATTATGATGATGCTGCCGAGGTGTTTGATTCGGTGATTTAGCAAAGTTCTGAGGTGGAGATGTCTGAGATGCGGTGAAGGGGCCATGACAATTCGGACAAAGGAGAGTCTGGTTGAGATAAATTTGAAGATACTCATAATACATCTTGCATGCATGACAGGTAGTCCAAAATGTATCAGTTCTTCGCTGGGAAGGTTTAGGGGCTGGTTTAAAAGGTTCTCTGGTGCTATAGTTTGGGTTAACAGGTGCTTTGGTTCTATAGCTTGGGTTAACAGGTGCTTTGGTGCTATTGTTTGAGTTAACAGCTGCTTTGGTGCTATTGGTTGGGTGCTTCGGAAACGATGTAGTAGTCCTGCCGGCGAAGTTGAATGTTGTTCCATTTGCCCTGACTGCCGCCGACGCGCCAGCATTTTGCATCTGAGCCTTTTGCTGGAATCCTTTATTACCTCTCCTCTGATTGTAGGCCGCCCTCTGGACGTTATCCGATAGTAAATTCCAGGCCTCTGTAATAAGCCTAAATGCACCATCCGCGCCAACTGCCTTATTTTTATCAGGATGTAACACGAGAGCCAACTTCCGGTATTGTCTTTTTATTGTTTCATCATCAGCTGATGGATTTACTCCAAGCACTCCATACCAGTCAACTTCTCCACTAATCTTGTTTTCAGCAGAAACATACACGTCAAGTGTCTTCAGTAACTGTGAAGTACCATCCAACCCTGGAAAAAGAGTTTGAGCCTTAATGGCAAACTTTCTCGCACCAGCAAAATCTCTTTTCTCGAGTTTGCTCTCAGCAATGTACTTTGCTCTGACGGCCTCATCCTTGTTGCACTCCATAACCCTCAAATATGTCCTTCTGATTGTTGATAGAGCGCCAACAATGTGAAAACCCGAAAGCCGGTTGAACACAACCAAAAGTAAGGTGTTGGAGGATAAGGATCTGCACAATATAGAGATCCGTATTATCTTATCCCCAAGGACCTGACTCCTGAGTCAGGGACAACATACAAATGATAGGATAATTAAACATCAGACCGCAGACCCAATTCAGAATGTAATAATTCAAATGAATCCATAAATACAGTATGCTATTTTATATCAGGTCATAACAGATGTGACTCACTTTATTACGAAAAATATCCCCAATCGCACAAATCTTGGTAATAGTGACGACATCAAACAAGAAACATTAAATAGAGTTAGCTCCATTATATCATTCTTAACGGAACTGATCACCTTTATTGAAAATGATATCGAAAAATATCCAAATATACTTAGTAACGATGGCGCCATCAAACATGCCATCAATGAAAAAAATCCAATTATTATAAGTCGTGAATGTAGATATCCATATGTGCCTACTGCCTATATACATACATACATACATACATACACACATATAGAGAGAGTGGCAATTGAAAAATCAAATGTCTGTGAACCAAGCTAATCATCCGAAACAGAGTAAAATGCAACATCTAATGAGAAAACACAGGCAAAGAATTGCAAAGTTTACTATGAACAGTTAGAACTTGGAGCTCTATCTCAGCCCACAACGACACATAACACCGTAAAATATTTATAGCAGAAAAGCGGAATGGTGGATCCATAGGGTGAACAAGATTACTCTAGATATAGTATTTCACCAAGGTATAACGTAGAAATTGCATTAAATGAAGTGTGTTTGTTTATATCGGCTCAGAGAAGAAGATGTTCACTTTACACGTATTTCGTACATCCTTAGTAGCAAATACGCACACGAGAATACCATTAAACGTCAATAATCAAATAAGTTGATGTAGATCATTACTCCATTTTTCTATATCCCACGCACATTTATAAGAACCGTAATAGGAGAAAAAATAAGGCATGAAATTGAAATTTCACAGTCAGCTAGTTTATCAACCAAGGAGAAACAAGATGCACCGTCCGACAAGGTAAAACACAAGCCATGAATGGGAGACTCAAATGAATCAGTTAAAAGCCCATCTCCACTAACAACACTGAATAGTGCAAGACAAAATCAGTCATGAAAGGCAAATAGAGCACCAGATTACTCAAGCTCAAATATAATGAATAGTTTCATCACATCAACTATGCATATTTTGAGGAAAAACTCTACCATGCATAAATTTAATTCCATCACATGGAACAGGAAAAACAAAAGCATGAATACAACCATAAAATGTCCAATAACGAATAATCAAATCGTCGAAATTTGGATGAGTGCAGACCCCTGAGACGGATCTGAGATGATCTAACCAACTAATCAAAATTTTACTCCTCCATTCACGTTAAAACTTATCTCAGAAGGCCTCTATTCAGCATCAAAATTCAGATAATTCAACAAACAAAAATAAACAGAAAATTATAAATTACCCCGTACTTTGAGAATTTGAAACGGCAGCAGAAATTTATCGGGAGTTCTTTCTAGCACTTCATCTTTTCCACATCAAATTGATGTGGAGGAGAGGCTCCAACAGAATCAAATCAAACCCCCAACAGAGCAAGGAATCAAAGATGCTCAAATCATTTATGAAATCGACAATGTTGAGTGGTCTAGGGTTCTTGGCAACGTTTTAAAGCAAAGCTTGTGAGTTAACTACGGTTGAATTACCAGGAGTTAGTTCTTCAACCCAAGCTAACCATGGTTAGTTGCTAAGAATCATAGTTACTTTTTGTCCATTTTCTAACATTTTTATTATTTTATATATTATTTATGAAAAATACTATTTATACTCACTTTATTAACATCATTTATTTACGTTGTGATTTGATCATGGAAAATATACATATTTTATTAACACTATTTATTGATATTGTGATGTGTAAACCATTACAACTACAAATAAAATAAAATATAAAGAGATAAATAATAAAACTTGTGGTTGTTATGATTGCAACATTACAATGTCAATAAATTGTGTCGAATAAGTGTGTATAAGTAGAATTGCCCATTATTCATAGTTTACATACGGTGGGCATCATTCGTGTGGGCAATTTTCAATTGTGTGACTAATTTTTCAATCCCAATAGTCAAAATCGAAATTTGTAAAATCGTTGTAAAGCTGATGTATAGGAGATCAAAAAGCTTATGCTTTGTTGCGGTTCTGATGGCTTAATAATCGATCATTTTATTTCACTTTTTTCACTCCGGTTAAGTAGTCCTTAATTTAGAAATTCTCAATGACGAATTCGCCGGAACTATGCCAAATCATGGGACTTTTAATCTCTCATTTATAAGATTTGCAACGGTATGATAAATTTCAATTGATTGTCAGAATTGAAAAATTACTCACACGAGTGAATTTATCTCAAAGGAAATTTCCCGATCAGGACTAATATTATTCATATTATTTTTTTGAAGTTCAAATTAAGTATGACTGGAGTACGGATAATTCTTATAAAAAAAGTATAACTAGAGTTGTGACGTCTTATTATAACTCACGACAATACATCCAACACACGACTCACACGACAACATACAAAACACTATGGTGCGTCCCACCAAGAAACAAGTGGGACGCACCATGTGTGTAGTCGTATCATGTGTTGTGTAGTGTCATGGAATTTAGCATTTGCTTAATGTGGTCTAATTTGAATTAATAAGTAAAAAAAATATTTTCAATTTAAAAAATAAATAAAATAATAAGCTATCAAAATGATAATAAAGTTACTATCAAATTAAAAAACATGACACGCTGATAATTATAATATTTTTAGTTTGGATAGACAGTAAAAGATTTACCTGATAAATCAAATTTTAAAAAAGAGATAAAGAGAGAATAAGTCCTATGTGTAGAAGAACAATGTGAATGAAGATTAAAAAAAATTAAAAATTTTTGAATTACAAAAGTTGTAAACAAAAGTATGTTATCATATTTGCTTATAAAAAAGTACGTTATGATATCAGTTTTAAGAACAAACTCCATATACTCATCCCTTGTGTGTTCAGTTTGTGATCAACATTTTTTGTTTCGGTTACCCATCACTGTTTGTTGTCGGTATTAACCATACCTATGGAAAGTGTATATATAAGTGACCAAAAGTTCGTACTTCGATTAGGCTCTGATGGCTTCATGATCAGCAATTTCATTGCACCATTTTCATCAATAATGAAGTAGCCGAAATCCTACCGAAATATGAAGTTTTTATCTCTTATTTAAGTATGTTTTTCAACGATATGACTAATTACGACAATGATCAATAATACACAAGTTTTTAATACATGTTGATCTCACAAGGGATAAGAATATGAGTTTCTTTATTGTAATCTGTTGGTTATGATTACACATCTAATTAGTAAAATTCAACTTATCGTCTTATAATTTGAGCAAAAATTACTTTACCCATATGGATAAAAAAATAATATTGCACTATATAGTTAATGGAAAATAATTTATCAAGGTGAATGGAAAACATTATTCTGTATAATTAACAAAATAAAATTAAAATTAAAATGAAATATAAATAAATCAAAATGGCCGAATATAATTAAAATAGATTATTTTGGTTAATAATTTTTTTCACTAGATGCACTTATTTTTTTTTTATGTTTTTTGTGTTTTTTTATAGTAATATCGATGAGGAGATTTGAACTCGTGACCTGTGAGTGCAATTATCGCTCTCATAACGACTAGGTCATTCCATCCTTGATGCCAAATATTTTTTATGTTCATTTAAAGCCAAATAATCTTTTTCTGTCACTCTCCATACATACTAGTGACATTCACATAGGATTATTTTGCTCGTATATCAAACCACACGTGAAATGGTTGTGCTTAAACTATATGAAAATAAAGTGATTTAAGAATGTATTTCACATTTTAAAAGGCAGGTTGTCCATAAAACGTCTCCAGAGGTCGTAAATGAGTAGACAAGTACACTGATATTTTAGGAAAGTATACTCTCAAGCCTTTTCATATCCAGCAAATAATTTTGTGATGAATCCTTGAACAACTCGATTTTAGACCTTCCAGGGCCTTATGTGGGCTGATTTAGAGGACTACAACATCTTGGAGAGGCCAAGAAGTCCGGCAACAAGTCGGACATCCAATGGAAGGTGTAAACACTTCAAGAGATAAACATGAAGACTCCAAATCTATTTTAATCGTTATTTTTGTTTTGCCCATATAAGGGAGCCTGTTCCCATGCCTAAGGCACGGTTTAATTGCATATTTTCACCCTAGAATGCCGTCACTAAGGTTTTAGATCGTTTTATTCAGTTTTACATAAGATTTAATTCATTTTATTTAGAATCACTAGGTCAATGAGGAGTTGGCCTTGTGCTAAGGGTGGCAACTCAAATGTTATGGGTTCAATCTCCTCAGCTACATAAGCCTGTTACATGTGGCTTGCCAAGTATGGCTTACCTCCCTACTGTAATTTGCATGCTACTACGGTAGGTTATTAGGCTTACCTACATCAGTACGGTTCACAACGTTATCAAAAAACGATACACAAGACTACATGTTGTTTCTCTCTTATCTTGAGATGAATTAGACTTTCTTTCTTATTTATTTTGCTATGATCGTCTGAACACTCTTCACCCCTGCTAATATACTCATTCTAAGAATTGTATGAAGCTTTGGTGATGTGCTGATAGTTAATTTTCAGTTTGATGTTGCATTAATAAGAAGAAACACTTGTAAGATTCATGTAGGATTTGTATGGAGTATCTAAGGATGGCAATTGGGAGGCGTGAGTCAAAACCTCCTGAGACCTGCTCTGGAGCATAGAAAAGTTACCCTAGCGTTGCACCCCAGTGTTGCCCCGGGCCCCCTACAAACTCAAAAATTCAAAATTAGAAAACTACTTAGAAAAGGACCGTAGGTTGATCTTGTTGACTGAACTAGGATTTCCACCCAAAGAACCGTGCCCGCTGAATTGTGATAGTAGAGTAGCGATAAAGATATCTGAAAATCCAGTTCAACATGATAGGATGAAGCAAGCGAAGATTGACCGACACGTTATCAAGGAGAACTGAATGATTGAGTTATATCCCTACCATTTGTAATATCGGAATACCAGTTGGTGGATATCCTAACCAAAGCAGTCGCAGTACGAGCACTCCCTGATTCGTTGTGCATGTTGGGCATTGGACACCCCACTGCTCAACTTGAGGGGGAGTGTTAGCAAAGGAGTTATTAATGGAGAAGATACTAATGTATCTTCCCCATATATCTCCTGAAATTAGAGCATATCATAATCCCAAGAATTAAGGAAAATGCGTGAAGAAAAAGAGGAAAACGCGTAAGAAGAAATCTCTTATATATTGTACATGAAAGCCATTGTAAAGATACAAGAAAAAAGAAAGAAAATAAAGTGGAAGAGCTCTTCCCGCAGAATAGAGATTCCTCCTGAACGACGTAAATGTGTGTGCATTAAAATCCTTGACAAAGAGAGCAGCTCTGATACCATGTTAGAAAATTAGTCCACCTCTCTCTGGGCTCGGACCTTGTATGCGTAGGTACATGTGTATGCGCAGGCTTGAAAACGATTTGTATGATTGCAAATCAGGCCTGGTGGGACAATCGTTTTCTGTTTGATTGTAGAAAACGATTTGTATGATTGTGAAAGCAAGCAAAGAATAAGGATTTACGTGATTCGGCAAATTGCCTACATCCAGATCATATGCATGTGCACGAGTTCTGGTTAAACTCCTACTGGAATGTACCTATGTTGTTGGCCATCTCGTCTCCTCAACTGGTACAAGACATATAGCACATCCCTATTGCAGCTCCTGCAGAAGATCAAATGGTGTGGATGCCTTCATCCTCAGGAAAATTTACTGTAAAATCAGCTTGGCATACATCCGACAGTTTCACCCAATTACACTGCACTTTAAATGGATCTGGGATAAAGACATTCTCCAGAAAATCAGTATATTCATGTGGAAGGTGCTGCACCAAATAGTCCCAGTTGACTCCAACATTCAGATCAAGGGAATCTACATCGCATCCAGGTGGTCATGCTGTTTAAGGAACGAAGTAATTGAAACAGCGGATCATTTGCTATCAACAGGGGAAATGGCCACTAGAGTGTGGACTTATTTCGATAATATCATGTCACTAGCATATACTCCTTTGAATCTGTCTCGCAGGCTGCAAAACTGGTTATCCATTACTGTAGGGAAGACATTTATCTTCCTCAGAAGACTACTACCTATGCTTATAACCTGGCAAATCTGGAAGCATAGATGCTCCATCAGATTTGGAGATACAACGTTGCATATTGAGTCAGTGATTCACTCAACTCTCCATATATTGCAAGAAATATTTAAAGCCAGTTCTCTACATCGACCAAGGAAGCCAGCTGAACAACAGATTATGCAGACTCTGGGTATCCATCTCCCTCCCAGCCCAGCAATACAGATCCATTATTGCTTCTGGCAGCCCCCAGACGATAACACCATCAAATTAAATACAGATGGCAGTGTATCTTTAACCTTAGCAGGAACCGAAGGAGTATTCAGGAACTCACAAGGGACATGCCTTGTCACATTTTGTTCCAGGATCAAATGTTGCTTTCCTGTAGAGGCAGAGGCAGCATCCTTACTACAAAGACTTCAACTGGTGCTGCAACGAAACTTTCAACGCTTGGATGTAAATACTGACTCTATGATTTTAGTGAATGGTGTTTTGCAGGTTTCATCAGTTCCATGGAGAGTGATTTAGACTATCAAGACCATTTCTCAGCTGCATACACAGTTCCAACACTGCCAGATAAGGCACTGCTATAGAGAGACGAACCAGGTAGCTGATGAACTTGCAAAAACAGGAGCTATTTTACCACACTCAAATCTGGTTGTGCTCGATGAACCACCATAATGCATTATTCCACTATTGCAAAAAGATGCATCCCGCACCATCATCCGATGACAGAGAAGAGATGGACCTTAACTATCAGGGCAAATACGCAAAGATCTCAGATGACCCGAAGGGAGGCAATGCTCTTCAACATATGCTCCTATTTTCTCTTATTGGTGATAGGCTTGCATCCCTTGGGCAGATCAGCTAGCTTCCATGTTCCATTTTCAATCAACGAGTCAAGCTCACTTTTAATCGCT
>JAOYMZ010076458.1:0-27533 GCA_025802335.1 Pinguicula primuliflora | reverse complement strand
AAGGAAATGCAGGACTTGGAGTATGAGCTAGAATTCTATAGAAACAACTTTCTTGATGAATCCGGCGTAGTCGGTATACGGAACGAAACATCAGCTACCCCAACTGATGTTGTTACAGAGACTGACAATGCACCTACTACTACTTCTAGCAATTCTAGTGCAGCTAAGTTTCCAACAGCCAATGGCATCCATAAACCAACCGGTAGTGACATACCGAACTTTGAGCTTGAAAAGCACCGTATATCAAAATGCTTGAGAAAGCTGGAGAGAAAGATCTATCAAGCTAACTGTAGTGGTGACGCGCCAAATTCCGGCATAGATTCAGAGAATTCGAACAATGAGATCGGCGATCTAGAACATCTATCCCATAACGGACTGAATGGGAGTCCTGCGGATCATCAAAATGATGCTTTTTGTGAACATAGTGACGGATTCGCAGTAAATCTAGGCCAAATAGATGCTGCAGCATTCGAAAAGCAAATCGCAGAACTTAGAGATCAACTGGAAGCTCTAGACAGTGATCGAAGTTTCTTGATGCACGCTTGCGGCCTGCTTGAGAATGGAAATGAGGGATTAGAACTTGTCCAGGAGATAGCTCACCATCTACAAGAGTTGAGGAAAATGGAACTGAAAAACAGATGACTGTAGTCACTGTTAGCCGCATAAGTACCTGAACTTGAGCAACTCTCATCTTTTTACTCCCATCTGGTACATGTACAACATTTTGCTTCTTAGAAGCAGATTGAACAGTTCCTTGACTGTATAGTTCTACACATTCCGGCAGCATTTTGACATGGAAATCTGCCATCAGATATCTGCGGCCAGCAGGTATGAACTGTTGAGCAAGAATGGTATATATATATACACACACAGATCGCATTACAAAACGTTGTCTACTGATGATGAGTGGCCATATAAGATTCTTTGTCGTTTTTTTTTAAATCTTTGTACATCATTTTTTTTGCTGCAGAAAAGCCTGCTGGATCTTTTTGCATTAGAGAAATTGTGTTTTTTCATGGATGATATTGATTACGAGGGAATTAATAATATAATATTAAAACTGTTGCGACATATTATGAATTTAAATTTATAGAATGGAGAAGAGAAGAAACTCAATAGAGATTTGTGCACCATTTTTTAAATGTGGGAGATGGATCGTGGAACACGTATATGTATTGTATATCTCTATATATATATCCATGTGGTCGCGGGATGTTCTATATTCATTTCACGGTTGGTTCTCTCATCTCTGCCTCGCTCTTCTTGCATCCTTGAGGAACGCAGTTATGGCAACTTGTCCAGGCAAGAGCTTTCTTTTGTAATATTTTGTTATACTGTTGTGAAAAAGGTGTCTTCAACTGAAGCTTCACCTGATAACTAAAAGTAGTTTTCAGGCAAATCTTCATGGCCGGAATTGTTGGGTATGAAAGGAGAGGATGCCGCGGCGGTGGTGGAGAAAGAGAACGGTCAGGTCCAGGCACATGTTCTCGCTGATGGAACTCCGGTGACTCTGGACTTCAGGTGTGATCGGGTTTGGATTTGGGTTGATGACAAACATGTGGTGGTTCGGACTCCGTGCATCGGATAACTCAATTATGCCCCTGCCACTTATGTCTTCGTCACGCCCACGCTCGTACTAATTATATATAGTTGAGCCTCACCCTATGGGCACATAATTTATTATTATTGTTTCCCATGAGTCATCTAAACATACAAATTATTAAAGCCCTGAGTATAATTGATCAACCATTTTCTCCCAAAATTGCATTAATGGTGATGGCAATTACATGTAACTTCCGTGAAGATGAAGGGTTAAACATGTATTTTTTTGGGGGTAAGTAAGTTTTGATTTTGTATTTCTTAGAAAAATTACATTTTACAGCCCCACGAAATACATGTATTATTTTTTGGTAGTACGAAAACATGCCCCACGAAATACATGAAGGGTTATAACATGTATTATTTTTTGATTGTACGAAGCTGAAAGATAATATTTGCTATTTGGATGTATCAATTTTGGATCACAATACTACAAAAATTTAAAAATCTCGCAGTGGTGGCAATACTGACCTTGAATAATGTGTGTAATAAATATGGAATTGAGGTCTAATGAGATGTTAATTCATACGAATAACATATATCATATGGACCTTAAAAACTCTGCTTCATTATATGTCGCAAATATATTAAAGGATTGGTCCTTAACAAAAATATGGGAATTTTGTTATGCTTATGCGCAGGTGATAGATGTGTTCTGTCTACCGAGAATGGAATATGAAGGGAAGCGATATGGGCATATCAGGTTTATGAAGAATGCTGACCTGACTGAAGTGATCACTGAACTGAACGGATTCCGTGTGGGTGCATATCAACTGTTTGTCAATATGGTCGCCCGACTGAATATACACCTGGGGATACAGCAACTAAGCCAAGTAACAAAAAGAAGGAAACCAACAATAATGAGAAAAAGGAAAGCAACAAGGATACGAATGGAAAGGAACATCAACAAAATGGGTGGTATGTAGTAAACAAAGGGAGTCGGAAAAATGGTAAAGAAGAAGAGCCAAGATCAGGCACCATGAAGGTTATCAAATTTCAGCCCCAGAAGGAGCAAGTAGCCTGGTTAGACGATTGTTTTGTAGGAAAGGCAATTCCTATCATAGTTTTGGATACAATAACTAAGACTCTGACGCAAAGAGGTTACACTGAAAGCAAGGCTAATATGCTGGAAGGAGGGGAGGTTCTGCTACGTCTGAGATCAATAGAATGCCAGTTAAGACAGCTTAAGGATAGAGAAACCGCAAAGATGCAGTGTCTCCATAATCTGAGACCCTGGCAAATAGTTGATGGAAAGCTGGTGAAGCCAGTCTGGATAAGGATCAGAGGGACACCTCTATATTGTTGGCATGAAGCCTTATTCAAAGAGATAGGCGCTCAATTGGGAAAGGTAGTGAACATTGCTGAGAAAACGATCAGTTTATCAAAAATGCAGTATGGCAGACTGCAAATCCTGATAACATCACAACAAATGGTCAGCGAGATGATACGAGTTGAAACTGAAACTGAACACTTCGTAGTCACAGTGGACGAGGAAGTAGAAGGGCAAAAGCCGTTATGGGTTAACCCTGGAAAGTCACCGGCTACCAACAAAGATAATATGGAGTGGACCTAAACCAGCCTCTAATTCGACCAAGAGTGGGATGCACGAATTTGGAGGGCCACACTGATGAAGTAATAGGAGATCAGGGGTTGAGTGTGGATGGGGGGAACATGAGTGCGCAAGGCCACAACGAGGAAGTACCAGGAATTCCTGAATTGAGTGTGGATATGGGGAAAGAGGATTCAATGGAAATAGACGCAAAAGAGCAGGAAACTCAGGCGATAGAGATAAATAGTGTGCAAGAAAAACCAACGCAGCAAAAAGAAAATGAACAAAAAATACAAGTTTCTATGCAAAGCCCTGATCGTGAAAAGCTCAGTGCAGTAGCTTATGTTATGCATAAAGCTAAGCAGATGGGGAGCTTTACATCACTACTGGCACGACAACACTCAGACGTAGGTATACTCACCTCCAGCTCGCAAAAGGTTGCCCAAGAAATCCACCAGTTTGGAGCATGGGGGAGGCAGCGAAGTAGTTGCGAGCCTAGCTCTCCTATGCGCGAAGGAGGCCACCATATCCTTAAGACTTCAGAGCAACCGGTGTTCGCTACAGGCACAGTTGCATCAGATATACAAAGGAGATTGGAAATTACACCGTCCTCCCTAGCTAAGAATTGTAGTGGACTCCAGAAACATACTTAGAGCTTGGAAGAAAGATTCAAGGGACATACAGAGAATATCCAGCTTATCAGCAGACTTGGTGAGTTGATCGAAATAACCAGGGAAGAGAATGAGGACTGGGAACCTATACCTGAGGTTGAACCTGAAGCGGCGAGAATATGAGAAATGTCCCAAAAACTAGGGGTATCTTTTGCCCAAAGCAAACAATACATGATCAGAAAATTGCAGGAACTGGATGCTAGACTCTAGCTAATTTCAAATCTCATAACGGTGTTGATAAAGTTATTCTCGAGTAACATGAAGATAGGTTCATACAATATTCGGGAGTTTGGGGACTCATGTGAAGAAGTTAGCAATTAGAAATTTGGTAAAATTATGGAAGCTTGATTTCCTATGCATACAGGAAATAAAGATAGTGGAAATGAATAGACAAAAGTGATTAAGACTTTAGCCTTCACAAAATTTAGGCTGGATACATAGAGTGTCAACTGGACGTTCAGGTGGACTCTTATGCCTTTGGAGCACATAGGTTTCCAGTCTCACAAGCTCAGTCTCAGATGAAGAATACCTCGGTGTAACAGGTAGCTGGGGCCAAGACAAGAAGGAAGTAAATATAGTCAATATATACGCCCCAAAGCAGATATCGGATAAGAGGCAATTATGGTTACAGATTCAGGGACTGATAGAACAACGTCGTGCTGCTAGATGGTGCATTGTGGGGGATTTCAACGATGTAAAAAGAACTGAGGAAAGAATAAGCACGGCTCCCGGTGGTTAGACAAATGATAGACTTCCTGCACTTTATCTGGGTTAATAAATTGGTTGATTTGTTGCTGCAGCAGCATAGATTCACTTGCATTTCAGGTCGGGGATCATGTAGTAGCCATCTCGATCGATTCCTCCTGATGGAATCCTAGATGCTGCAGTGGCCTGAACTATACAAACATGCGTTGGATTGAACAGTATCTGATCATACTCCCATCGTATTGAAGCATAAAGAGATAAATTGGGGTCCAAAAATGATCCAAACATTAAACTGTTGGCACGACATACCAGGATTCTCATAAATGGTTTGCTAAAGATTGGAGTGCACTTGATGTTATTGGCAGCAAGGGTTACATTGTTCACCACAAACTGAGGCTGATGCGAGTAAAATTAATTAGGTGGAACAAAATAGTATTCGACAAAGTGGATAGAAACATTGAGACACTTCAGAATACGCTTGCCTCTTACGACCTCCTGCCAGAACTAAGGCCACTGAATGGAGATGAACTGGGCCTAAAAAGAATGATTTGGAATGAGCTTCATCGTGCTTTACTGGCTAAAGAAAAGATTATGCACCAGAAATTCCGATCTAGATGGATAAAGGATGGGGATAATAATTCCCGTTATTTCCACGCAAGGTTGAAGTACAACAGAATCAAAAACACCATCAAAGGGCTCGTCCTGAATGGGAACTGGCGTATGCAGAGGCTGTATACAGCTCCTGTCTATGAAAGGCCAACACTAAATACTTCGACAATAAGAACGATCACAACAGATGAGAATTAAAGTTTGATAGAGGTATTCACTGAGGAAGAGATTAGACATGCAGTATGGAGTTGTAACCCCAATAAAAGTCCAATAGTCTTTGTTCGAGAAAGCGGTTGCCTAGGCCGCTTAGGCGCCGCCTAGTCGCTAGGATGATGCCCTCCACCTTTACCAAATTCTCGCATATACCGCTTATAAGCTCGCCTAGGCGGGTGCCTTGGCTTGCTAGCCAAGTGGGTGTGGTGCTGGAAAAACGAGCCCCAAAGCCTATGGTATGAAGTTATCAACAACAAATACATCACCATGGTAGACTACATGTCAGAATTATAGATAACCACCTTACCCGGCAACACATCCAAGGTTTTGGAGAGTATTTGGCATGCAGTAGCAACAGAACATGGTTCTGCAATGGCTTGCAAATCAAAATAAAATCAAGAAACGCTACTTTGTTCAAGAGAATAAACTGGACGGGAATAGGTGCTTTCGCAACATTTTTAATGATCTGTATTGTCTAACTCTTGATCGCAATGTGACAGTGCGGACCATCATATTGGAGGGACAAGGGCAGCTTCAATTTAGGCGCTCGCTGAGAGATTGGGAGCTTGATAAACTGGGGATGCTTAAGAGAAAGCAGAAAGAGCATTTGCAGCAGAGGAGGGAGATGATTCATGGCGTTGCGAGTACTCAGATTCCGACCTCTACACAGTAGCGTCAGCCTACAAGACAATTCAACACCAAGATACTGAGTAGATCGAACCGAGCAGAGCCAACCTAGCAATGATGTGGAATAATCTGGCGCCAAAGAGAATACAAATGTTCATATGGAGACTAATGCAGAACCGCATACCGACAATAAAGAAAGTCAGACATCGTGGAACCATAATGTCGGAGGTGCAAGCAAGATGCGTGTGGTGCGGGCTCGAGAGGAAACAGCAGATCATCTATTTTGTACCTGTACGCACGCGATGCAAATATGGGCTGATGACTGGATGGGTATCCCACAGGAATAGATACAAAACGTGCAACAAAGCTTTGATACATTCATGAACGGTGCAACAGGAAATTGCTGGAGAGTTATCGTGAAAGTAGCGTGGCAGACAGTCATGTGGTTCCTGTGAAGGAGAGGAATGAAGTAAGATTTGACGATGAAGGCCCTTCGAATACAACAAAGACTATCAAGGTTATTGCATGGCATTGGATACAAGCAAGAGGTCAAGTACCAGCAGCAGCGATGCTAAATGACTGGATTTTGAATCCTTCGCTGCTATTCCACCAAACTGAAGGCCATGTATATATGTGGTACCATGATCTTTTTAGACACAGATGGAATAGGTTAGCCACCAGTAGTGCTGCGGAGGCCCGTTTAGCCGTGTGTAGTCATGGCATATACGTAGATAACACCATGTACATATTTGTTTTTAAACAATGGAATCAATTACCTATAAAAAATGAACCTTAATGTTTTGATTTGATAACCCATATAACATTTTTTAAGACCATTTTGAATTGTTCTAATGGCGATAGCCACATAATAATTTTTAAATATATTAATTTATACATTATTTTGTAATTTTGGACACTAGCATAAACTTATATATTAGAGGCAAAAAAATCTCATGTTTCATCAAAGTTTTTCTTGATAATGTATGAGAATCCCATCAAAGTAGATCAATTCAACGTCCTATCGTAATAACCTGCAAACTACGATAGAGAGGTAAGACATACTTGGCAAACCATACGTGACAGGTTCAAGTCGGTAAGGAGAATTGAACACATGATATTTGAATGTAACTGTTACTCCCAGAATCAATAGCCAAACCCCTTTCAACAAAGTTGTGGTAATTTCGTACTTCAAATTTCTAGTTCCTTATTTGGGATGGCTTGATCATACCAAAAAATACAATGAAACATTAATGGAACGTGAGTTTTTTTTTAAAAATTTTTTTGGAGTGCGAGTATTTTGATCTCATGTATATATTTGATTATTTTCATACAAAGATGCATAATGACACTAAAATACAAGGAAAATTTTGGGACTGACTCTAAAGTTTGTATTGTGATTGTTGAATTTATTTTAGATTGGTTTTGTGAACGTTCCTGCTAGAAAATTCTATTTTGATTTCGTCGACCAGAAGTCATCAAAAGTCTTTTGGTTAAGGATTTCGAACTTTAACATATATTTTTAAGATTTAATTTTTTGACAGGAAATACAACATAACAAATATCTGTGATCGGTTTTAGAATATTTGATACACAAGTATTTCAGAGCCAATCAAAAAATAATATTTTGACCCTAAAACCATTTTATTTTTGCAATGTTGGAAAAGAAATTTATCGTATGACCCCTCCTAAAAGTAAGCTCGTGAAACGACGCCAAGCCTTCGTTACATTTTTCAAAATCCTGTTGTTTTGGGTTTTCTTGCTGTGCTTGGTTCGGATGCAATTTTTATTTTTATTTTTTTATGGATTTGAAATATTATTATTATTATTATAAGCTTTTCATTTTTTTTCTATCATCTCAAATATCACGCAAATATCTTATTGTTTGCCGAAACAGAGGCCATCATAATTATCAGCATATCGTGCGCTTCAATTTAACATGTGTGTTCATATAATTTCAATGGACTTATTATTTAATTATTTTTTTATTTTTTAGGGTGAATTTATAGTTGGTGCTAAAACGAAATAATTTTACTTACGACGTGTGCAGTGACGAACTTGGTGCAAGAGTGATATTTTTCTTAGATTTTTTATTATGGTGAAGGTGATTTTAGATACAGTTTATTTGTTAGTGTATTTTAAAAGGGGATGCTAGGGGACAAGAATTTTCTGACCAGAAAATTCTGGTCCCCATAATAAATACAATTTTTTATTATTATAATATTATACATTATTATTATTTTTTACTAAACACGTTTTTCTAACAAAACTCTAACTGTAAATAAATCTTAAATATTAAATCCTATTATAAATAGTAATTAATATTACAGCACATTCGGCTACAAAAAATTAAAATTCTAAATAGTAACCTAAAAAACTAAATCCTAAACCTTATAAACAACAATAAATGTTAAACTTTATTAAAAATAGTAATTAATACTACGGCGCCTTCACTGTCAAAAAATTAAAAATCCTAAATACTAAATCCGAGGCTGTAAACTAAATTTCTAATTTTAATTAAAAATAATAATCAATATTTTGATAATTTCACCACCGAAAAATTAAAACCTTAAATTTTATAAACTTTAAATGTTAAATTGTATTTAAAAATAGCAATCAATATTTTGACCGTCATAATGTCAACCCTAAAGCATCATTTTAAAATAATAATTACTATTTAGCTAAACGAAAAATTAATATAAATTCTATAAATTGTAAATATTAAGCATTCTATGATTATTAAAAATAATAATTAATATTTATTTAATTTATATTTTACTAATAAAATATAAATTATTAATTAAATCAAACCAAATCAAATATACCCAGTAAATTCCGCCCTTAGACAGAGTCTGGGAAAGGTAGGATGTAGGCAATCATACCCCCATCCCTCAACAAGATGAGAAGATTATATCCGTGGAGACCCAAGCTCGATAAAAAAAGGGGAAACAATAATAATAATAAAATACAAAAAAAAATAATAATAAAGGAGAAACAAAACTAACTGAAATAACTACTTACCTCAACCATGCATATATACGTACCGAAATAAATAAATACCTACACAAATAACGAACAAACTAAATAACTGCATTCTACTCTTAATAGATAAAATACAATTAGATGTAACTTACCCACTAATATGTCTCACTTATTTTTATCAGTATAGAGGTCAATTAGCAAATAACTATTCTATATAGTCTTATGTATCTTTAACCGTAATATGATGTCTCCAACTCGTCCTATCAGATGTTATGTCCTCGGAGAGGTTTAATCCTTTTAAATCTAACCGAATCTACTCATTTCATGTCATCTTAGGTCTCCCCCACCGTCGTCGTCCTTCGACTTGTAATCCTTCAACTTTCCTAACTGACTCGTCCAAATTCCTTTTGCGTACATGTCCAAACCATCGTAATCTTCTCTCCCTCAGTTTGACAATTATAGATGCAAACACCTAGTGTCTCTCTAAAGACCTTATTTGGAATCTTGTCTAATCTCGTGCAACCACACATCCACCTTAGTATTCACATCTCCGTCACTTCAAACCTTCGTGCATGTGAAAGTCACATAGCCCAATACTCTGACCCGTAGAGCATTGCCGGTTTTATAACCGTTCTATAAAAATTTCCCTTTAACTCGAGTAAGAATTTTTTATCGCATAATATTTCAGTAGTCGTCCGCTATTTCATCCATCCGATCTTGATACGATGGATAACGTCGGCTTTCACATATCCATCCTTTGTATGATAAATCCTAGATATTTGAAATTATCTTTGTGTTAGAGGGTCTGGTCCGCAATTATAACTATCAATCTACTTTCCTCTGTTTCAGTGGCAAAATTGCATGCCGTAAACTCCATCTTCGAGCGAGTCAATCGTATACCCTTAGCCTCCAATGTCTCTCTCTAACATTCCAACTTACCATTGACCTCCTCCTTCGTCTCAGCTCATAAGACAATATCGTCTGCAAACAACATACACCATGGTACTTCATCCTGTAGATCCTGAGAGAGTACATCTATAATTACCGCGAAAAGAAACAGACTCAGTGTTGACCCTTGATGCAACCCTATATCCACTGAAAAATACTTTGTTTCTCCCATTGAGGTCCGCACACTAGTCTTCGCACTCTCATACAGATCTTGTATGGTCATCGTATACATCCATGTAACCTTCTTGGTTTCTAAACATTCCCAAATAAATCTCGTGGTATAGTGTCATATGCCTTCTCTAGGTCTATAAAGACCATATGAAGATTCCATTTACGTGCCCGGTATTTCTCCATTAGTAGTCTTAGGAGATGGATTGCTTCTATCATCGACCTCCCTGACATAAAATCGAATTGGTTCTCCTTCACTTACACTTCTTCCCGTAGTCTAAGTTAAATAACTCTCTTACAATTTCATAGTGTGGCTTAGGAGTTTAATACCCGATAATTACCACATTGTTGCACATCTCCTTTGTTCTTATAGAGTGGAACTACTATGCTACTTCGCCACTCCTTTGATATCTTTCCTGTCATCGGGATAATATTAAAAAAAGTCGTTAATCACTTAACTCTTATGCCTCAAAATATAAATTATTAATTAGTTAATTAATATTTTGTTATTTTTCAAAATTTTCTAATCTTAACCTGTCTCATTTTTAAAATAGATTGCAATTTATTGATATTGATCGCCAGGGAGCGTTTCATGTGGTCAGACTTGGGGTGGACAATTTTCCCTTCGTGTGGACAATTTTTTCGTAGTACCATCCGTTTTCGAAATTGATCGCATCATTGGAAAGCTTATACATTGTAGATGAAAATTCTCATGCTTTAATCCGGTTTCCGGCGACAAATTTCTAAAATCCTATTTAGGACTACTTAACCCAAAGGGGAAAATATGAAACTAAATTAAACGGTGATAAAATCGTCGGAATCGTGTCAGAATATGGAGATTTTCATCTACGATGTATAAGATTTCCAATAGTACGATCAATTTAAAAAACGAATGGTGCTACGAAAAAATTGTCCACGAAAGAAAAACGGTCTACGCGAACCATAAGAAGGATCCTGTTGATCCCCAATTAGGGGTGTGCATTTGGAACAAAATTTTCCGAAATTCCGAAATCCAAATTTTTCGAATTCCGAAATCCCGAACCAAAATTCCGAAGTAGCTATTTGGATCGGATCGGAATTGGTTTCATATTCCGAATTATAATTTGGAACGGAACGGGTTTTTGATACTAATTCCGAAATTTCCGAATTATTATTTTGAATTTGGCCCAACCCAAGGCAATGACCCAACCGAAATTTCACATATATTGATTATTGCCTCTCAAAATGCTTGCAGAATTAGGTAATGTTGCAAATCCCAAGGGGTTGGCCTAGTGGTGAAGGCATGTGACTTAAATCTCCAAAGAGGGATGAGTTCTCAGGTTCGATCCCACTGGATGCAAACAATTCTTTGGGGTCACGACCGCAGGCCAAAGGCCCGAGACTTACTTGGTCCATGTGAAGGGGTCGCTTTGCATGGATCCTATATATTAGTCAGACCAAAAATGATTCCGGATACCATGGTTATCCAAAAAAAGGTAATATTGCAGAAGAAGAAGACATGATAGAGAGGATCACCTTGTGCTGAAGTTTCTGTTTCTCTTCTATTTATTTTTTATAGGTTGTTTCTGACTCTATTCGATTACTTACTTATGAAATTACTTTTGATGGTTTTTATTTTTTTTCTTTTTAAATTTCGAAAATTCTGAATTTCGACTCGAAATTCTGAATTCCGAAATTCCGAAATATAATACAGAACGGAACGAGATTGCAGCATGACTCCTCCGAATTCCGAATGCTAACCCCTATTCCCAATCCGTCCCGTTTCTCTGTCTGCTATTTACCAATATCCCGTCTAGATGCATTAGCTCAAAGGAGAAAGTTTCCGTGTACCGGACCACATTTGGAGAAATTGGAGTCTACGGCATAGGCATCTGCCAATACCACACTGTTGTCACGACCAAAACGTCAAATCTCTCTCTCATATGACACATCTCACAAGTCACATGTGGTTCCTCAAGAAAAATGCCAAAACAAGGTTGAACAATTGACTATAAAGGATGCATAATCTGGGTTTTCCAACCAGAGAAAAAAAGTTGAGAAATAATGGTGACAGAACGACATGAAGAGGTGGGAAATGGATGCTGTAAGAAGGGACCTGGGTATGCTACACCGATCGACGCCATGTCTGGGCCGAAAGAAACTCTCATTTATGTCACATGCGTTTACACAGGTATTGCTACTGTTCCTGCTTTTCTGGAATCTGGGTTTTGCTTTACGTTGGTGCTTACTGCTTCTCACATGGAAGACAAGCACTGGGTGACGGTGGAATTGTGCTACTTGTTATTTGGAATTTTTTATTATTCGAATGGGTTCGGGTGATTCTGTTGCTGGAATTTCAGTAATTTGATTTCACTTGGTTAGAATTTTTTATTTCAATGCTCTCCATCTCAATTTTATCTGTTGGGTTCCATTTCACCGTGTATGATACCTTGACAACGGATGTGGATTAAAAGAAAGATTTTTGAAGGATACTGCTTCTTGGAATCTTATTGAATTCAGCCAATTTAATTTCCCTTCCTAAAAATGTTCCTTAAAACATTTAGCCATCAATGTTGATGGGTTCAAAAACAGATTGGGAGGTCGTAAGTTTTTTTTGGCCTATTGGGTATCCAAGTCCTTGGGCCTGACTAGGCGGCAGCCCCCACCAATGAACCGTGCGACCTGCTGGCCGAAGCCCGAGGTCGTGGCCCAAACGAATTGTTTGTTCCCAGTGGGATTCGAACCTGGATTTCCAATTGTGAGATTCAGGTCCTCAACCGCTAGAACAACCTGTCTGGGTTTGGGAGGTCGTAAGTTGGTCATCCTGGATTGACTTAAATCAATCGGGAAGATTCACTGAGTCATCAATGATGATGAGGATGCCTGAAAGAGTATCTAGAGTATGCTTGCTTCGATTAGTCCATTTTTGTGCTGAATTGTTGAGGAGAAAATGCAATTAGCACCCCTGCAGTATATGTACAAGCACTCATTGAACATGTTGGCCCGATAGGGAAGATGATGAACCACTGGGGAGCATTTAGAAAGTTATACTAGTTGGTTGCCTTGCTTGTTTTGCCTAATTATTTACAGTTGGAATGTATTGGTGTGCCTATATTGAAAGGAATGAGTTCTTGGAGAGGTTATAAGCTCCACTGCCTGCTCACCTTGATAGGCATTTTAAGAGCTCTAGCCGACAGCAGACGAAACTGTGGTATGGGTGTTTGAGGCTGATCACTTGAAGTATTATGTCATGCCTGTTATAGCTTGGAGTTTCTGTTGGCTTCAAAAGATTGATTTCGTCTGACAATCTATTGGTTTCTCATTTTACAGGAACAGGAAGGGAGAAACCAGATTATCTTGGAACAGTCGATGTGGATCCAAATTCTCCAACATATTCTAAAGTGATCCATAGGCTTCCCATGCCTCACCTGAATGATGAACTGCATCATTCTGGCTGGAATTCTTGCAGCTCTTGCCATGGAAACGCATTCGCTGAGAGGTGCTATCTTGTCCTGCCTTCGCTGGTGTAAGGGGCTGGCCAAATTCTAAATTTTCTTTAGCTCACTATTTTAATCTCAAGACTTGAAGTACTGGCATTCCTAGATAATCTCTGTAATTTAGGTTATACTCAAGATATACTATGCCTGCAAATGTCATATGGGAGACTTATATTTGCATCCAGGGAGATGTATAATTTTCTTGTATACTCTATGCATAGAATTTTCATGGTAAGGAAGAATTTTCTTGTAAATTTGCAAAACATGGGAGGACAGGTATAAATAACCGCTATCTAATGCAGTTCCTTTGCAAGAACCGGTCTATGAACTATGTTGCATCTTTGTAAAGTTTGTTCCGATCGTTTATTAAACATAAATGTGGCACAGAAGAGGACTAGGCATTGGCTTTAATTCTTTCTTCTCAGGTCTGGTCGCATATATGCAATTGATACCAAAAAGGACCCACGGGCTCCAAGTTTGTATAAAGCTGTTGAGCCAAAAGATATAATACAGAAGACAGGATTGGCGTACCCTCACACGGCCCACTGCCTCGCTTCTGGTGATCTCATGGTCTCGTGTCTTGGAGACAAAGATGGAAATGCACAAGGAAATGGATTTCTTCTCCTGGACTCGGATTTTAATGTGAAAGGAAGGTACTGTCAATTACCATCGAGTCAAAAGTTGAAACTTCGTTCTAAACATGTAGTTTCAAGTTTCAACAAAATAATATGAACTTACTCTTTTTCTGCATTAGGTGGGAGAAACCAGGGCATAGCCCACTTTATGGCTATGATTTCTGGTACCAACCTCGGCATAAGACAATGATAAGCACTTCTTGGGGAGCCCCTGCTGCTTTCACTACAGGCTTCAACCTTGAGCATGTTTCTAGTGGTCTTTATGGAAGACATCTGCATGTATACAGCTGGCCTGAGGGGGAGCTGAAGCAGACATTGGATCTCGGAAGCACTGGTCTACTTCCTTTGGAGGTACGTAATTTACCTAAATGGCTTCCCATTGGATTCTTACTGGTCCGTAACTGCGCAGTTCGTTGGAACTACTTTCTGATTCATCAGCGCACTTGCATTGCGATTTATTTGCCCAGATACGATTCCTGCATGATCCTGACAAGGATACTGGATTTGTGGGCTGTGCTTTGACAAGCAACATGGTGCGATTTTTCAAGAAGCCGGATGAATCATGGGGCCATGAGGTAGCTTACACATTTCATTTATCTAAAAATAGGATGAAGATGCATTGAATTTGAGAGCTATACTGATGTTTGCGTAAACTGCAGTTAGCAGTATCAGTTAAGCCACTGAAGGTGCAGAATTGGATTCTCTCAGAAATGCCTGGTCTTATAACTGACTTCTTGATATCCCTCAATGACCGCTTCCTCTACTTGGCCAACTGGCTTCACGGTGATATCCGACAATATAACATTGAGGATCCTGCAAAACCTCGTCTGACCGGCCAGGTTTGGGTCGGAGGTTCAGTACGAAAAGGAAGCTCTGTGGTTGCTGTTGCAGAAGATGGTACCACATACCAAGTTGATGTGCCAGAAGTTCAGGTACTCAGTTGTTTCTCCATGGGAATACTTACTGATACTTTATCTACATGAAGCCAAGTGCTAATTTTGGAGATTCATTATGTGTATTCTACGTTGATCTCTGTTCCAAAAGGCGGTCGCCTTGATCGCCCTCCGTCCTGTCCGAATGACGCCTAAGCACCCATTTAGGGGTGCGTAAGCGTGCCTAGGCGCTAGGCGGTCCCTGACTGCTCGGGAAACGCTCAACGCTTTCTCGAACAACTTTGATAGAGTTGATTAACCCATCATGAATACAGCATCAAGTGTAAAATGATTTTCTCTATAAAAGGAAGATACAATACCTAACTTCATTTACTGAAATGTACATTATCTAGGGACATAAATTGAGAGGAGGACCACAAATGATACAACTGAGTTTGGACGGGAAACGACTCTACGTGACAAATTCTCTGTTCAGCGTATGGGACCGTCAGTTCTATCCTGAGCTCATCGAGGAAGGTGGGCATATGTTGCAGATCGATGTTGATACAGATAATGGTGGCCTTGTGCTCAATCCGAATTTCTTCGTGGACTTTGGATCCGAACCCGATGGCCCTTCGTTGGCTCATGAGATGAGATATCCAGGTGGTGACTGCACTTCAGATATATGGATTTAAGCTCTCCATTGTGTCTGAAATTCTGGTTCGCATTTTCATGGAAAGTTGCCATTTAACTCCTTGCTGATAGAAAAAGTGTGTCCGACTTTATGAAGGTTACCATTCGTGTTATTGGGAACACATGACTCTGCATAATAAGAAGCCGGTTTGCATTTTGCTGGCATGATCAAAAACTATAATTTATTGCTGGAACAAAGTGAATTTTAGTCTCGAGCTTATTATGCCGAACCATTCATATTCTACCGAAATCTGTTTTTGGCCGTCGGATGTGAAATGATTTCGGCCGTTCAGACACAGATCCGACGGTTCAGAATAGATTTCGACATTATATCAATTTTTCGTCATGATAAGCTCGACATTTGAAAAAAATTAGGAACAAAGATAATACCGAAAGAGGTGACAAGATTTTACTTCAACCCGTGTTCGAGAGACTGTTTGACAGTCCCTCTCCTAGGCTGTCCCAGGTGCTTAGACAACATTCGAACACGGCGGATGGGATTGCGCAACGTATAGGCAACACTTAGACGGGTTAGACGATCGCCTTTTTGGACAGAAGCTGCAACAGACGAACACACATTTTATTTTGTTTCAACTACAAACAAAACAAATTTCCGGCTCCGAACTCTGGCAGCAAAATCATGTTACAACTTCATGAAATATAATGGAGTTGAGAACTCCATATATTCACCATACAAATGACCAGTTCACCAAAAATCACGGCAAGAGCATTCTCCATCCATAAAATGATGGAACCGGTTGGCATCTCTAACAACAATTTCTCTTCCAACAATGCTGCTTATGAATTTCAGAACAGTGTGACAGTCGCTGCACACACGAAGATTCTTGATTATTCGTATAGACGCTCCAGGAGCACATTTGAGCAAACCATAAGCAACGGCCAGCCGTTCACTATGCCCAAAGAGTTGCCTTTCCTTCTCCTGCTGTTCCATATCATGCAAAACCACAGAAGTATCAGGAACATAGCCTCTTCTCTTCATTTCCTCATCCAACTCTTCTAGGAGGCCAAGAATCTTTTCTTTCATGGGATGTGTAGTATCCCCAGCATAGAAGACTTCATTCTCTTTTCCCAGGTCAACAAAACTGTAACCAGGTTTCTTTTTCAAATCCATAGCCATCATTAACCTTCGAACTGCAGATACACTCTCCCAAATAGCAGATTGGGCGTATATGTTAGACATGAGCACACACGTCGATGGGTCTTTTGGTCCTAACTGGAGCAAATGATCAGCGATTCGAACCCCAATTTTGTTCTGCCCAGCTTGGCAACAGGCGCTTAGTAAGGCAGCCCAAACTGCTTCATCAGGTTTGAATGGCATTGAATTGAGTACCTTCTCAGCCTCTTCAAGCTGCCGGGACCTTCCATACAGATCCACCAAGCATGTATAATGCTGAAGAGATGGCTTCAATCTGTAGTCTGCAATCATAGATTCAAAAAGTCGCCGACCTCTGTCCACTAATCCAACATGACTGCAGGCATAAATTACACCGGTAAATGTCACTTCATTTGGTTTCAAACCAGCCAAAATCATCTCCTCATACAATGATAGTGCTTTATCAGCTAGACCATGCTGTGCTCTTCCCACGATAACAGATGTCCAAGAGACAATATCCCTGTCCCTCATACAACTAAATATCTTCTCTGAAGATAACAAATCAGTACACTTAGAGTACATATCAATTAATGAGTTATTAACGTATGAGTTACACTCAAAACCAAGACTTATGATCAATCGATGAAATTGCTTGCCGAGCAGCAACAAAGCTAAACCAGCTGCTCCACCAAGTAAACTTGAGAGAATAAATGGTTCCTCAATACCAACTTCTACTCTCCTCAATTCATTAAAGAGCTTGAATGAGTCCTCATACTCCCCAGCCTGCACGAACCCAGATATCAGAGCCGTGGAAGAGAAAACATTTTTGCAAGGCATATTGCGATAATGTTCCAATGCCTCAACTTTCCTCCCCGCCCTCGCAAACCCATATACCAAACTAGTCCAAGAAACCACATTCTTACATAAAATCGAATCAAATACTTTATTAGCTTCGTGGGGTAACCTGCACTTAGCATAAAAATCAACTAGGGCGGACTTAACAACATCGTCATCGGAGAACGCCGAGACAGTAAAGTGGGCGTGCAGTTGCTGACCAACTCTTAATGCGGCCAAACTTGCACATGCCTTAACAAGGCTTGCCAGTATAAAGTTATCTAATTGGGAACCACAATGAGATATCATATTGGAAAACAGGAGGATAGTATGTGTGGGCATATTTGCTTGATTGAACGCAGTGAAAACTGATGCCCACGAGGCCAAGTCTCTGTCCGCCATTTCGTCGAACACCTGTTCCGCCTCGTTGGGATGCCCACATTTTCCATACATGTTGATGAGCGCGTTAGGATATAGCGGCTCACGGAGGTTTAATCCTGCTTTGATGCAATGAGCATGTAGTTTCCTGCCTTGTGTTGGCAGATTGAACTTGCTGCATTGTTTGATGTAAGATAAGATTTGCAAGTCGCGCATGCACGGGGTGTGGAGTGCGGAAGAAAGAGAGCTGGACTGGATGCGGGCAGATATCAAAAGTAATTTATAACTTGACACGAAAATGATAGAGATACCTAATCACTTTACACCAAATTTGGTGTCATTCTAATACGGCAACGTTTTCACTTAATTTCTTTGAAAATGATAGAGACAGCGTTTTTACTTATTTTCTTTACAATAAACACTCCCTTCTCGGTCTCCCCTAATTCCCATCTTCATAAAACTCACAGAATCCATCTTGTCTTTTGATGTAGTTTTCATTTCTTCAATTGGTTAATTTGCATACGGACGAAGTGATTCTCGTCGTTTGCTGGCCTCATTGAATGCCCGGGTGGCAGAGGGTGTGACACCATCGAGAGTGGCGGAGGAAGAGGTGGGAGAAGCGATGCCGGTGCATCTAGCTCTATTCCAGACGGAATTGCGGAGGAAAGTGAGAGAAGCAGAGAGAGCTAGCTGGTCGCCGATGCAAGAAACTACAACTCTGCTTAAAATCCTTTCGGATATGTATGTTGCTGTTCAAGATGCAACCCTCAAAGTGTTGTGATAGGTCCCTCTCCACATGGAGGGACCAATTCACATTTATGATGATAAATGTACAGGCAACTACATGCAACATGTTGGCTGAATGAAGTCGGCTGCGGAAAAGTTCAACAAAGGCTGCGGGCGTTGGAAACGTGCTGCTGTTTTTCAACATTTGCGGCTGGTTTCTGCCTATAAATAGGATGCAGATCTTCAGTTTTAAACACAGAACACCAACACAGCTCCAACAAGAGATATAGAAGGAAGAAAGAGTTTTCTTCTGAGAAAAGAGAGTTTTTAGGTGTTTCCTAAATTGGGGGAGTGACAAAAATATTGGGAAAATATTTTTGGGTAGATCTCCGATGTTGGTTAGCCTCTAGATGTTCTAGAGAAGACTCTCTTGTACCTACTATTTTATAGTGGAAGAATTGTTCGGAGTTTGTCCCGTGGACGTAGCCCAAAATTAAGGGTGAACCACGTTAAATTCTCGGTGTCCATTTATTTTCTGCATCTACCAGATTTCTCCATTATTATTATTTTATCCGCTGCGCCCAACAATTACAACAAAAAGGAGTGTGGTGTTGAATATCCAGAACCACCCGAGGGAATAAACTTTGAAATTAAATCGTCTCATTCATCGGTTGCCTAACTGGAGTTGTTTTGCAGATGAGGATCCAATCAGGCACGTATTTGAATTCCATGTCATTTCCACAAGTTACAACCTAAAGAGATTAGTGGAGATGTCATCAATATGATAGCCTTCCATTTATTGCTCAAAGACAAATACAGAGGAATGGTTCTACTACATTTCTCCATCTGAAATCACAACATGGAAGCAATTGAAACAAGCATTTTTAGAGAAGTTCTTCATTTCTGCCAAGCAAAACAAGATCAAGAGATACATAAGCAATGTTGAGCAAGCATATGATGAGAGTTTATATGATTTTAGATATAGATTTAACCGTTTAGTTGCATCTTATCATTTTTATAGTTTCACTAATCAAAATTTAACTCTCTACTTATTACCCGCTGAAAGGAGGATTATGAATATGGACTCTGGAGGATCTTTGCTCAACAAGATAATCATTGAAGTATCAAACATCCTGAATGAGTTGGCTCAAGGCTCAAGGCATGGAAGTGAGATGATGTTAGTGAAGAAGGTCAATTCTGCCGAAGGTGATGAAGTCTTGCCAAGTAGGGTGAGGCCCTTAAAAATAAAATTTTAAAGTTGACTGAAGAAGAATAAAAGAAGTAAAGTCTACTGGTTCCTCATATTTACCTTGCAAAAGATCATAACTTGGAAAAATTACCCCTCAATTGAAAAAGAAGCCCTAGATGGAGTCGCCTCAGCTATGATATATCGAAATAAAATGACACCCTACAACTATGTTACTTATATACCACACCATAACTTTAGTTACGGTTATGGCAATCATAACAATGATTTGAATCCATAGCATTTTGTGATCCATAAACCCCAAGATGATGGCTAAAGGCTCAATACCTTGGAGGGCAAGATCATGTACTTGATCTACATGCAAAAGGGGAATTTTCAGTTTCTAACATAAGCAAGAAGTGTATTGAAAATCTTGAGAAGGTATTCAATTGGTAGTGAGTATGAAGTTGTAAGCCAAGGATTTTGGAAGATTGCTCTCTCAACCTGAAGCGAACCCTAAGAAAGTATGCCATGACACTCACTAAAGGAGATGGTTTGGCTACCAAGAAGTGATGAGACTCTATTTGGAGCTCATTTTGCATGTCATTTTATATCTTTTTATACCTCTTAACACTTAAATTGTGCCCTAATTGTTATTATTTGAGCTAACTTCAGGAAAAGAGGCACATGTTCACATTTTGCAGGTTTTACACTCATTTCAAGTACATTTCAGCATTATACGGATATGTGAAGATCAAGGACAACATTTTGTACCAAGGTTACATAAGCCTTCACCAAAACTACACCATTTGGAGCCATATTCATACAAGTGAAGATGAATTCAAGAAATAAAGAGAGAAATGGGCCCAAGATCCATTCCATACACCAACGCCCACATCTACACAAAAAGAGGAGGAGAATATCAATGCATTCAAAGTCTTACTCCCTTAGTCAAGAATGGTGGTCATCTTTGACCAAGCCATATACACATTCGGGTGATACACAAATGAACGAGAGAGGAAGCAAAACTTATGAAGGAAGATTTGACTTGGCCCACAATGGTGGCACAACTTCCCAAAAGATATTTTGGGGAAAACTCCACTCACCACTCCTTTCCACCCGTATGGAGATATAGCCACACATTTTGGGAGAGCCCCATATATACACATTCGGTTTTGGCACTTAGGGGCATATCTTCCCACATCCAAAAAAAGGGCACATACTGGTTTTTCAGGAAAAGAGGCTCAACAGAGGAGCCAAGGCCACAAAAAGAGGAGAAATACCTTCGGGTGTTGAAGAGCACAAAGGGAAGAGGAAGAAGGCTTGATTCCGGACAAGGGAGAAGCTTGGGTTTTGTCAAATTCTTCCAAATTTATGGCTTTATCTTGTGCTTTATTTGCTTATTCTCAAGCTCATGCCCTAAGCATGGGCTAATCTTGTAAGCTTGGTGCTCGATTGAGCTCCACTTTTTAGACATTTTCGACTTATTCTTATGTTAATGTTCTAGTTCGTTTAATTCATATGCTTTTGTCTAAACTTAGTGTTGTGAATGAGGTATTGAGGCCTTGCTAGTATGAATTGTTGCATTGTGAGTCTTTGGACTGATGAGTACATTGACTAGCTTGTATGCGACCATTCATACGCCTTACATGTATGTCTCTTTTTTTTAATGCTTGGACCGATGATTGTGTCAAAGCTCGGTTCGTGAGTGACAATGCGAGCCAGAGTGATTACCCTCCGTTAGCATGAGTACTTGTGTTAACTTATTGAGAGCATGGGTGTTTCTCATTTATTTGGAAGCCTTGCCCGGAAACAAGCTCACCAGGGCAAGGTTAAACATTAGACATTAGTACATTGTAAGTTGAAGGGATTACGTCTTGACTTGTGGTGACATAAGGGATAGTTAAAATCAAGAACTCAATGTCACCTTCTCGAAAGTTTAGAGTAGCTATGTAGTCTTGCCCGTGAGCCATAGCTATATTAAGTCCTGTGGTATGAATGAACAAGCTAAGCATGTATGTATGGATTGGTTGTTGTGTTTGCATAGCGGTGCAATATATCTTGCCTTGAGCCGATCTCTCTCCTGAGTGTGATTCAATACCCATTTAATTTATGCAATTAGGTTCTTGCTAGATTAGTGATAGATTAGTTTATTTACATTCTGTTATTAGTTTAGTTCTAAATCTTTTTTTTCGGTTACTCTGAGATTTAATTGTAGGCTTTGTGTGTTTAGGACTACTCCCTGTGGAGATAATCCTTGCTTGCCAAGGATTTATTACTTGTACGATTGCGTATACTTGCATATTTGCGTGACATGCATTCGTCCCATCACTCCTCACTCTAATTCATGGTTGGAAACATACTTGATAGGCATCCCAAATTCTATCTTGGATGTCAATTATATGAATAGGATGTTGCTCCTTCCTTGATATGTTTCTTGAACAGTAGTTCGAATAAATGGAGTGGAAGTGCTGATTAGAACTCCAATCACATAACAACGGATTCATCTTCTTCAGGATATGGATATTCTGAATTAGCTAAGTCTCCATGATGTTAGACCATGGAAACTGTTTCGTGGTAAGCCAGCTAGAGTAGCTTGGATTCGTGTTAGAGGTATCCCAATTCGATTATAAGATGACAGTCTATTTCAAATTCTGGCAGAAAATCTAAGGGAGATGGTAATGCTGGATGAACACACTAAAGATAAAACCGAAATGGTTTGTGGTAGAATGCAGATTCTGACTACTTCAACTTCCTGGATCCACATATCTATTCTAGTAGGAATAAAAGTGGGCTACTTCTCTGCCTCAGTCACTTAAGAATAGACTTTTGCATCAAAATGGAATGTCAGTCTGCAGCATAGACAGAATATAGTTTTTGATGCTGAGGCATGGCTTGTTTTATCTCAGCTAATTCTGGCTGATGTTTCAGATGAATAAACTGAACAAGTGGTAGAGGGGCTTGTCTATTAAGGCTCCGGGAATTCAAGCATGGACACTGTCCCCCATTGGTGAGTGAAAAGGGTGTGGATGCTGAATCCGTGGTTGTTAACAAGAGCTTTTTTGTTGATGAACAAGTTTTTGTAGCTCTGCATCCTATTGCTGAGAAACTAGGCATTGAGCAGCAATTGTCTGATCCAAAAAACGACTGTGAAAACACAGATTGCAGCACAAAGGAGGGACATCATGATGAAGTTCAGCGACATGAGATAGATAGGCAACATTAGGATCGAAGCATTGCGAAGCAAACAACCCTGAGTCGAAAAAGCTGGGCGGATATGATTGAGGAGGACAATAAGAATATAGTTGAGGTGGACATCGTTGAATTGCCAGTTGTGAAAGTTGATATAGTTACAGATGAAGTTGCAAGTCAAAATGGCAAGGTTCCCCATCCTCATCTAGTTCTAGTGGTCTGCGAAAATCAAGTTTGTGCTGAACAGAATAATGTGTTGCGACTGTGTGTGGACTTGAATGAGGTGAGCAATAATGAAAAGTCTAAAGTGCCACAGTTGGATGCAGTTTGAATGATGCGAATGTTATGGAATTGACATCTGGTAGTTCCCCAATAGTTCAGAGTTCAACTGTAATAGCCGGCAAAGGTATAGTTCAGATTGAACAGACTGATGATGCGCCACACCTGCAGGTGGATTTGAATGAAGTGAGCAAAAATGAGGGAAAGAACAAATTGCAGCTGGCACTAGACCCTCAGGATCCGTCGTATATTCCCAAGCTTCCCACTATCTATGACTCCTCGAATGGTATCTGTCTGGTAGTTGATCTATCTAAAGATCTTAAGAAATCTTCCAATCTATTATCAGAGTCAGAGACACGTTCGAATTCTGCGTTTGTCAATACCCCTTTCATCTTTTTCTCAGAGTCAGACACTAACCTAGATCCTTCTTTGGTCCCTTCACCCAGGGAAGCACAGTAAAGGACCACAGATCAGACACTCCTCCCGGTCTTCGGAATGGAGTCACATCCACAAGATTTCCCCAAAAATGCCAAGAAGAAGTCAGGGAAAAAAAGAAATCCAATCCTCTGAATCTTAACCTTCGTCGAAGTTACCGAATAAAATACAAGGATACTATTTAGTACTCAAATGAATTCCTGGGGAATATAGGAAGTGAATTCCTAGAGGATATGTGAAGTGATTACATGTTTTTGGCTAGGAAGCTCTTTATCTCCCTATGTACACAGATCATTGTCGGCTTGGAGTTCGGAAGGAATGCACTCTTGAGTCAAAAAAAGTTTGTAGAGAAAAATATGAAGGCGATGCACATCTGCTAATGAATGGATTTACGAGCTACCAACATGAGAAGCTGTATGGATAAATCTTGGTACGCAACACAGATTGAGTGATTCCCTCATTTTGGTAAATTTTTTACTATGCCCTGTCAGAGACAAAGCATTTCAAAAATGCCCTGCTGTGCTTCTGCCTGAGTCATACAAGGGTGAATTCTGAGACGTGCTAGGGTGACTCCTAGAATAAAAAACCACATGACCTACATTTTTAGAATATGTCCTCGCATTACTGTTATTGTTCACACATGCATGCTGTACATTTTGACACCCTAAGTAATTATCACTACAGTTATGTGTATTCTGTCCACAATTAACCACATTTTTACACTTATGTACCTCAGCGTTATTCTAACCTTGAATATCAGACACAAACAGAGTATTCGAATTATTCTGATTAGACCTAACATTTTGATTCACATTCTGACTTCTATTATCCCTATTAAGTGCAAAGCAATTACTCTGAACATGTCCCAACTTATGACAGTATGTGCACCTAGGTTGATAACCATTTCTGTTAAAACCAGAATTCGAAAAATTTGAAGAAGTTTGAAAGTTTCTGTTTTGTTGAAAAGTTTGACCTCTAAAAGAATTCCTATTTTGCTGGAAGTTCTTATTTCTAGATGCAAACCTATTTTGACCAGAATTCACAGTCGTATTCTGAACTTTAGGCTTACCAGACATGTCTTTAACTTCTGTTTTAGCATATAAAACATTAGACACCCGCTTAGCATTTTTCAACTCAGTTTCCCTAGATTTCAAACCACTTATAATCACTTCTAGTTTAGGCACAGAACCAGAGTATCTAAGTGCCTTTTTAACAACCAGAAAGTCTTCACTCACAAAATTCAGTAAAATCATAGAAAGAGACTCTTCATCCAAATCATGTGTACTTCCTTTCAAAAGTTGAGTGAGTTTAAAAAATTCATCCATATTTTCATCAACAGTTTTTTCCGAATCCATTTTATAAGAAAACAATGACCCTTTTACAAAAATTAGATTCACAGGTGATTTAGAAGCATAAATTTCATGTAATTTTTCCCAGACTTCTAATGGATCTTCTGACCCATCTAACTTACGTATGACAGCATCATACAAGTTCAGAATTAACATATTCAATGTTTCTTCCTTTATATCTTCTATTTTAGACACGTATGCTTCAGGTCAATTCTTAACAGGTTTTAATGCATAATGCACCTTATAATGTGATAAAACAGCTTTCATGCGCCTAGCCCAAGTAGTAAAATCACCCTTCTCATCAAACTGTGTAATCTCAACTCTGATAATCATATTCAGTGTTTCCAAAAACAGCAATTCACAAATAACAGTTTCCGAGAGCAGATAGGCAAGCTAATCAAATTATTCCAGATACTCACAAGGAGCAAACAGTTTCAATTTCAAGAACTCTTTTTCAGCCTTATGAACTCTCTTTCAATAGTCTACTCGATTTCAAAAAATTGGTAATAAGAAGGCAAGTTCTACTATATGTTTGATAGTTGAATATGATTTGTATAAAGAGAAGACATGAGATTTACGTGGTTCGGTAGAAATCCCTACTCCACGGAAGGATGTTGATCATTCGTTTGTTTTCTTTTTCCTTGATGATTTTTCTCTTGTATTGAGGTTACATATATACACACACTCACACGATCTCCACAATCCCACAATCCCTTAATTTAGGGATCTATTATAGGATAGGATTTATCACATCCTACCTAATTTACAATATCTTCTATATCTCAACATTATTTCTCAACACTCCCCCTCAAGTTTGGTGTGGGATACCCAACACCTAACTTGCACAAGGTTTCCCCAAACGAATGGCCATTAAATGCTTTAGTGAGGATATCCGCCAATTGGTCTTCAGATCGAACGAAGGGAAGTGTTATGATTTTACTTTCGATTTTCTCTTTGATGAAGTGGCGGTCCACCTCCAGGTGCTTGATTCTATCATGCTGCACTGGATTTTGTGAGATTTGAATTGCAGCAAGGTTGTCACATCTCAGAGGGCATGCTCCGGTTGGGTTAAAACCCAGTTCTATAATCAATTTCCTCAACCACAAGATCTCCTTAACCCCTCGGGCTATTCCTTGGAACTCTGCTTCTGTACTAGATAGTGCAACCACCTTCTGTTTCTTACTCTTCCAGGTGACTAGGTTACCTCCAATAAATGTGAAAAACCTTGAAGTAGAGCAACGATCCACTAGGTTTCTGGCCTGGTCAGCATCAGTATATGCCTCAATCCTCAGATGTCCATGTCTTTGATACAAGATCCCAGCATCCAGTGATCGTTTCAGATATCTCAGTATCCTTAAAGCTGCATCCATGTGGTCAACTTGGGGTTTATGCATGAACTGACTCACAATCCTGACTGCATATGCAATGTCTGGACGAGTATGTGACGAGTAGATTAACTTGCCTACCAAGTATTGATACCGACCCTTATCTGTCAGTTCGGCTCCTTCTACTAACTTCAGTCCGTGACCCAAGATCATAGGTGTCTCTGCTGGTTTACTATTAAGTAGTCTTTTCTCGACGAGCAAGTCTAAGATATATTTCCTCTGTGAGATGTAGATTCCCTGCTTTGACCGTGATACCTCAATTCCTAAGAAATATTTCAATCTCCCTAGGTCCTTCATTTCAAATTCTGTAAATAGCCTCTTCCTCAAGTTCTCAATCTCTTCCTTATCATCTCCTGTTATGATCATTTCATCAACGTATATGACTAGACAAGTGATCCCCTGATCTCTCCTCTTCAAGAACAATGTGTGATCAGAATGACTCTGTGTATACCCATACTTCTTCATTACTAAGTGAACCGCCCAAACCATGCTCGGGGAGACTACTTCAAACCATATAGAGCTTTTCTCAGCCTGCATACTTCATTCTTCCGAAAGTCGTGTGAGAACCCAGGTGGTCCTTCCATATATACCTCCTCACTCAGATCTTCATGTAAGAAGGCATTCTTTACATCAAATTGTTGCAAGTGCCAGTCTAGATTTGCTGCAATAGAGAATAGCACCCGGATAGTATCCAATTTGGCCACTGGGGAAAAAGTCTTCGAATAGTCTTTCTCGTAAGTCTGTGTATATCCCTTAGCTACTAGTCGAGCCTTATATCTCTCAATAGAACCATCAGCCTTCCTCTTAATTGTAAATACCCATCTGCAGTCAACAGGTTTCTTCCCCATAGGGAGCTGACATTGCTCCCAAGTCTCATTCTTCTCTAGTGCCTCCATTTCCTCCTCCATAGC
>JAOYMZ010076457.1:0-66189 GCA_025802335.1 Pinguicula primuliflora | reverse complement strand
GGCTGGATGTATCCGAACTGATGTCGAACACGACGGGCGTGAACGAACTCTATAAAATCCATCCAAAATATAGGACCATCGTAGTCCCAAAAGATCCGGTCGGCAGGACTAATGAGAGACATGTCGGCTGGACTGTACGGAGTGGATACAAACTACACATAATATAGGAACCGTTCGACATATAAATTAAAATATGAACGATCGAACTTTTGATTTAGATACGAAAATATCGAATTACGAACCTGTTCGGAACGCACATCATCCAACTGCATCCAAATTGTTCGAATCGAATGACTCCCCTGGTCGACGCTCCTCAGCCTCCGGACGAATTTGACCCGATAGACCTCGGGGAACTCCTCATCCCGCCGCCCAGTGTGACCTCCAAGTGGCGTCGGCAGAATATGGGGGGAAATAGTAGGCAACCTCGAATATCCCCATAATTGGATAAGACAGGTCACGCCAGCCAACGATCGTGCCCCCTCCATGTGAATGCTGCAAAGATAGTGATGGAGGTTACACAGAACGGCCGTCCCCCAGCTATATTGCCTAATGACTCCCAAGTCCTCCACCAAGCGGAATATCCTTATAGGAATTTTGTTACCGGATGTATCCGATAATAAAATCCCAGTCACTATAAGAGCAATCACACCTCGAGCAAAGCACTCCACCTCCTCAATGGTGCTGTTGATAGTGAGCGGGTGATCTATCAAGTACTGCCCGATATGCTGTACTTTGACTCCAGACTAATGGAAGGCCTTATGAGCAATATCCATGCCGAGCCACCTGTCCAAATACGCTCTGGATCGCTCGGTCGTCCAGGTGCCCGTCCCCAACTGATCAGAAGTAATGGGACTACAATCAATAGGAATCCCCCACAGCATCGACACATCCTAAAGAGTGATGGAACACTCCCCAAACGGCAACCAAAACGTATGCGTGGCCGGATGGCACCTCTCAACCAATCCCGTAATGAAATGCTGATCCTCTCGTATATCGGCGGCGAGATAAGCGCCCCACATCCCCGCATCGAATATATACTGTCTCATACGTCTGTCCAATCAAAACCTGCGTATATACAGATCTGGATGATGCGTCCTCATCACATCATCCAGACGGATCTTCTCATCCAACACTCTAGAACTGCGATGGGTAGCCAAATTCCATAATACCTCCTCAGAAATCGGTCTGTACAAATCAGATCGCCGATTCGGCTGGGAACTCATCCAAAATACCAAATCATAACAAATCAATAATAATTCCTATGATTTCATAATAATTCCTAATAATTCATAACAATTTCATAACAATTCTTAATAATTCATAACAATTCATAACAATTTCATAACAATTCCTAATAATTCATAACAATTTCCAACAATTTCATAACAATTCCTAATAATTCATAACAATTTCATAAAAATTCCTAATAATTTCATAACAATTCCTAATAATTCATAACAATTCCTAATAATTCATAACAATTCACAACCATTTCATAATAATTCCTAATAATTCATAACAATTCATAACAATTCATAACAATTCATAATAATTCATAACAATTCATAACAATTTCATAACAATTCCTAATAATTCATAACAATTTATAACAATTCATAACAATTTCATAATGATTCATAACAATTTCATAACAAATTCGAAACAAATTCAAAAAATTCGAAACTCGAAATTATTTGAAAGAAGAAATTGTTGGAAGAAGAACTAGGAAGAAGTTGTCGGAAGAAGCTGTCGGAAGAAGCTGTCTTCGAACTCGCCGGAAGAGAAAGAAGTCGTCGGATGCTTCGGAATCGTCGTAGAAGTCGCCGGATGTCTTCGGTGAAATGTGTTTGAACTGGTCTCAGGCGGTGATATAAGATTTTTTTCTCACCGGTTTTCCGAAGACCGGTGAAACAAAATACCGATCTGCCAATAACCGGTGTATTAAAAAGCGAAACAAAAAATTATATTTAAAACATACCGGTCTCCGGAAGTTCGGTATGTTCTTAATTACGTGTGATTAGCGAATCTTAATAACTACCGGTCTTTGGAAGACCGGTGACTCGATATACCAGTCTTCGAAAGACCGGTGCCTTTCACCGATCTTCTAATGACCGGTGCCTTTCATCGGTCTTCTTAAGACCGGTGGATGGAATTTTTAAAAATTGTCTCCAATTTTGTGGCAAAAGAAAAAAATTTCCCGAGGGAAGTCAAGACAGTATTGGGCCAAATTATTGGGCTATCAGCCTATCACAATATATTGTCCCGAGGCCCGATGTAAATTACGGAAGTCGCTTTGGGATCGAATTTTATGATGTCGAATTCTAATTTGTAACATTTGATAAAAATTTAACAATTCATATCAAATGACTCATTTAACATCTATTTAAAAATATTTTTGATTTGAATCGCCATATGTGAACAAAATTCTTGGGATCAATGGCTCAAACTCAATTCATTGGATAATAAGTATTTGTTAGGCTATTAAGTTTTAATTTCATAGGAGATAAGATTATCGGGTCATTTAACCTCATTGTCTAGATTTGCGAATAGGGATGATAATGGGGAGGGAGGGTAGATTCACAAATGATATGCCGGAATAAATTTTTAACAAGAAAATTAAATGGCTGAACGTGATTGGATCGTAAAATAGTTCTATAACTCAATCGCATGCTGACAAGTGTGTTTCTTGTGTTTTTCCTATATTATTTTCTTCCGGCATATAACTTGGTAGGTCGGGGTTGACCTAGACCCACCCTACCACCTCAGGGGCAGACCCGGTGGTGGGGCAACTTAGACCCGAAATCACCCCCACCCCGAAGCAAAAAAGAAACACATTTATACCAAAAAAATGATGCAAATAAAAAAATATAATTAAGTAACCATACAAAAAAATGGAATTCAAATAAAATATTAAATGGGTGTTGAAAATTATTAATGAACTTTAGTAGCATTGCAAAGAAAAGAGCAAAATATTGAAAATGACTCTGATTTATTAGATGTGGCTAAAGTGTGATTATAGGCTTTGAGGAATGGACAAATTATTAGGGAAAGTTTCTGAATTTTGTATTCTTCATGAAGTTATTGTCATTAACATAGATAAAATAGATGTAGTTCGGGAGCGACCAATGCGAAGAGTTGGACAAATGACTAATTTGGTACATTATTAAACTGAGATGTTGAGATAAATACGGAATTATTTCAACATGTCCGTTCACTGCTTTTAATAAGAAAAATCTCATTATACTTGGTATTTATATCTTATTGACTTTTCAATTCATGATATTTGATACTGGAAGATCCGTTTGTGAGTATATTCTTCATGTTCATTTCCACAATAGTTTTTAAGTTATCAGATTGTAGGTCTTGTCAAGAAGATAGTGAAAATTAAAAAAATATAAAATTTATCCATTAATTTATATATTGGTTACTCTGGGATTGACATTACCTATTTTTACGCGATCAGTTTCTGCAATAATTTTGTGAACTTCTTGTTTAGTTCCACTTTTATTGAAAAATGGTATTTTCGATTGCAGCACACTATGACACCCATAGAGATTAATTGTAAATTTATTTACGATTATTATGTGCATTATCTTTTATTTATTATATTCTAATATTAATAGTTATTAATATATATTATTAAAAAATTATATCATGATAAAATTGGAGGATCCTAGCAAAATTTTGTATGTGCCATTATTGTATTTATCAAACAGTCAAATCAGAAAATTAACTGAAATTGAGCTAATGATTCTGTGAATGTTATAAATCTGACAATGACATATGGTTAAAAAATGTGGTTAATCTATGAACTTGATCTTAAAATAGCCAATATGATTCAACATATGTTAGAACAAAATTCTCTTCAAAAAAGAAAAAAGTGTTACAGTTAACCGAAAAAAGAACAAACAATGAAGTCTTAATCTTCTTCCAACTCGACCATCATTTTTACAAATTCCTCATACCCTACGAGTCCATCCCCATCCGCATCAGCTTCTCTGATCATTTCTTCTGCTTCTTCAGCGCTAAGCTTCTCTCCCAAGTTCATCATCACATCTCGTAACTGTACAAAAAGTTGCAGTCGCAGAAAGTAAGTGTTAAAAAATAATCAGTAGTATACAATTTCAAATGACATTTTCATTACACGTATATATATACCAACCCACCTCTATGGCTGATATGAATCCATCTTGATCACGGTCGAAAACCTTGAAAGCTTCTTTCAACTCCTCGCCAACGTTTTCCTGATTACAGAAAAACATAAACACGATGAGCAAAAAATAAAGGTTCAATCTTGATGGCTTGCTGGAATGTTGAACCAGCGAAGTACTCCTCTGCTTTACCTTCATTTTTCTTGTCAGGACACTAAGAAACTCTTGAAAATCTATCTCCCCTTCGTAGAGCATTTCCTTGATTTCTTCCTTGATGGGATGCCCGTCTAGAGATTGAATGACCAGTGTCAATTCTTCCACAGTAATGACCCCTGTTAAAAAAAATATAGATTTCACCTACTACAATTACTACCACCTTCATACTAACAAAGAAATTCACAGATGGTGACAGTTTATTGTTTGAAACTCACCATCAGAATCTTTGTCAATGAGGCAAAAGGCTTCGTGGAACTGGGCTATCTGCTCCTGTGTCAATGCATCAGCCATGAGTGATGGTATTTGTAAGTTTATGATATGCAGTCTGTTTGGAGAAGATGAATCAAGTATGCTCTGCTGTCTCCGGAAAAACTTCCGACACTTTATATATAGTGGGGGGAAATTCGTGCAGTGAAAGTCAAATTGACGGAACCGATGAAGATTAAATATAAAAAGTTGGAAGACGACGACTGAGGGGCTTCACAGAGAATTTATTGGGTCCAAATTCAAAGTTTGAATTGGTACATGGTAGATGATCCGCCGCAGCATTAATACGATACTGGGATTGATATTTGATATAGGAGGAGTAATATAACTATAAGAGGATGGGAACAGAGAGCCAGAGGTGAGATTTTCATGTAGTGTAGTGTATATTGTGCAACGCCTGGTGAAACAGGGCATCCCTGCGGCCGATGATGGAACTTTTTTTCATTAGCTGAAGTCCGATTTTCTAGAGTGTAATTTATTTTACTCCGTCAACGAGGGAACTGGTCCACCTCAGTCTTGACTTTCAGTGGTCAGACTCAAACCGTACATGAATCGCATCCAAGTCAGCCCAATATATGGATGAATTGGTGCAATAGATCAATTCTATACCGAATGAAAATTAGCTGAAAGTAAAATTTATGCACTTCGTTTTTTTGTGGCTGCAATTATTATTATTTTTTAAAAAATTTAAAATGCAAAATTCGTTACTCGATTTTCCCCATCTCGCGTAGGGAACAATACCATCTCGGCTGCATGTTAGTTTGATAATAAAAGATCACAAATATTATATAAATATACCAAAATATATAAAAAATTTAAAAAAATCTATAAAACATCAAAAAACTTATAAACCAACGGGCTAAATCCTATAAATCCAAGGGTTAAATGTTATTTTACAAAATTAATATTACGGCGGCGAAAAAATCTTATTTAAATGTTATAAACCCAAGGGCTAAATGCATAAACCCATATGCTAAATGCATAAACCTAAGGGCTAAATGCTATTTTACAAAATTAATATTACGGCGGCAAATTTAAATGTTATAAACCCAAGAGTTAAATGAATAAACTCATAGCCGTAAAAATCAAAAACCTATTTTATAAACCCTAAACTATATAATTTAATTCAAAAATTATATAACTTTTAATTTATTATATTCTAATTAAATTATATGTATTAAAAGTAGAATTTATTAAATCATAAACATAATATAATCGGGTTCCTCCCAAACGGTGCCGTTGGAGAGGAACCGCATGGTGGTGCAGTGCTTCATGCACTTCACCCACCCCCAACTCTGACCACCCAGTGTCCAGGTTGTCTAGACGGTATGACCGTCCAAGCGGCGCTCTGCTGATTTATATTTTTTCTATTTTAAATTTTTTTAAAAATATTTAAATATTAATAAATCAAACCAAACATATCCAGTAAATCTCAGTCTTTAAACAGTGTCTGAGGAGGGTAGAATGTACGCAATTATACCCTCACACCTCAACATGATTTGAACATTTTTCTGCGGAAACTCTCAATTCGTAAAAAACAATAATAATAATAATAAATATTTAAATATTAATAATAACTAATAAATGATGTTTCATAACAATAACATAAACCTCAATAAGTAAAATAATAAAAAAAACTAATTTTGAATATATTAAACAAAATAAAATTAATGTTCGAAAGATAGTCTTCATCTCTACCATAATTTCCCGACTCAAAATTATCATCATCATCCACCAATGACAATCATCATCGACTCACTATTTATCATTCAGTTCTCGTATATTTTTATAATTCTTATAGTCTCAGTTTATTCAGATTATTTACAACTCAATAGAAGTCTTATCTCTAATGCTTCTTCATCTTATTCTCGACCCTTAGTCCCTTAGTCTCCACAAACTATGCTTGCGCATAATATGTATAATCAACCTGTCTTTGTTTTATTGGATATAGTAGAATACTACAATTGTAGTCTTATATTTGTTTTTGTGCTCAATTTACAAGTTTATACAAGGGCATAGGCTCATGAATAAAATTTATAATTTATATTTATATACTAATTTAATTTTTAATTTTTTTTATGATTAAGTGGGTGGTTGCCTGGGCGGATTGGGATGATACCTACGCGGATCGGGTGGTCATTTTGCTATTTTGGTCGCCCAGACAAATTAGGTGATTGCCAAAGCAGCTTGAGTGGCCGCCTAGAGGGCCTGAGCGGCCTCCGTTTAGACACCATAGACTAAAGGGTAGACTAAATTGATCTTCGGTTGGTAACCGTCCAACCAAGTTCTCTAGAGAAGTAGGGGGATGGGATTGACGACCCTATCCACCTATGGGGAGTGAGGATTGACAACCCCAATCACTTCCCCTAGAAGACGAGTGTGCGCCAAGAAGCAGCACTCATTGCTAACCCTGTGGTAAAAGAAGAAGATCAATGCATTCATTCCGAATAAGATAAGATAGGAGCATGGTAATGAAACTTTAGGAGCCGAGCCTTGGGTTACTTCTTTCATGTGCATCCCTCGTGGTACTTAGCATTTAAGTTGTTGATTAGTTGCTAACTTTCAAACTCAAATCATAGATCTTTTGGTTGCCTTTAGTTTAGATACATATTTAGCATGTTTTGTCGTTGCTCCTTTAGGAGATGACCTTTGCTACCAAGCAAGGATTACTATTTCATATTTGTGTACACTTGCACAATATAGATGATTGAGAAATTGCCTATCACCAATTCTATTTTAGACCTTCACATTCACATTCTAATATTCTCCACAATTACATCAAATTGCCATGGACATTTAAATCTCCTTACACACCAAATTTTTTGGTGCAATTAGCCAAAATGACGAACCCCATAAAATAAATTCACGCAATCAGGGGATCGCGATGCCAAATCCAAGAACCACGATTACATACGAGGTAATTCATTCAATCTGAACATATAACGTGTGTTTAATATCAGAATTCATGTGTATTTATATATTATGTGTAAGATATGTTTCGAAATTTTGTTCTCACTGAATTTTATACTCTCGTGTGCACGTCTAGATGGATGTAATTGTGTAGAGTTGTAGTAAATTATTTGCTTTTATGGTCTATTGATGAATTGTATCATGAGTACGAGCTTGATGAAGCTGCTAGGTTGAGAAGACTAAAGCGTTCAACACGGCAAATAAATAGTGTTAATGCAAAAAGGCAATGACAGTCTTAGTTTACGGCTAGAATGACTAGTGGATCTGTTTTATAGTGTTTTAACAATCTAAGAATGCACAATGAAACATTCAACAAACTTGTAAAACTATTGGTAGATGAGGGAGGATTAAAGAATAGTAAGTACACATGTGCTACTACTCAGATTGCAATCTTTCTGTATTTATTGGGGCATCATCAGAAAGTTAGAATAATTGGAACAAACTTCGAAAGAAGTTTTAGAATGGTTAACAAATTTTTTCATGTTAGAAACTGTTCTTCGACTTTCCTTTCCACACCCAAACCTATAAGCGAAGGATGTCCGGATGGAAGGTTTAAATATTTCAAGGTATTATCATTCTCAATAATTAATACCCTTGACTTAACATTACTAGATATTGTTAGGACTGATGTTTCTCTAATTATCATAGTACCGTTTGGATACTTTGGATTATACGTACATCCCCTGCCATGCACATGTATATGATTCTGTAAGGTATAGAACAAGAAAGGGGCACACAATATTTAATGTACTTGATGTGGTTGATATAACTGGAAAGTTTGTGTACGTAGCAAGCGGTTGGGAGGGATCTACTGCAGATTGTAGGGTATTTTATGAGGCCCTGACTAGGGTTCCTGGCTTCAGGGTGTCACAATGTAACTGTTGTTCTGATTGTAATACGTAGTTCACATAATACTTACCCGTTTCTACTGGATCCCTAATTTATGTAACTATTACCTATGCGATGGTGGATACACTAATGGTGAGAGATTCCTAGCTCCTTACAGGTCCATCAGATATTATTTAAGGAAATGGGGTCCCGGTAACAGGCGTCAACAAAATTCCAAAGAGTTGTTCAATATGAGACACTCTTTCGTAAGGAATGTTGTTGAGAGAGCATGCAGGATATTGAAGAAAAGGTTTGTGGTCTTGCGCAGTTCGACATTCTATCCATTGGAGACTCAGAACAAGATAATGGTAGTGTGCACACTATTACACAACTACACTATAGGATAACGATATATGGATCCATTGCTTTCAGACGACATGACAGGAAGTGAAAATCATGATGCTGACACTATGAAAGCAGGAGAGTGTGTAAATTCAATGGGAATAAGTGTTATATGGACTCAGATGAGGGACACTCTAACTGATTAATAGTGGAGTGAGTTTATAAGTAGTCAGTAGTTGGCATTTATTTGTGTTGTAAACCTGTCATGTACTGACTGCTGAAATTTGTGAGTATTTATGTTAAACAGATTTGGTATAATAAATAATGGTGGATGTGGTCTTCATTGAATCCTCACTTTGTGGATATTCTTATACGGAATGGTAGGAGATATTTGTGATGGGTTAATCTGGAGATGGTGACCTAGAGCTATCGAAGTAAGATAATCATTCTTCAGGATACCCAGATTCAAGGGCTTGTTTCATCCTTTCCTTTCTTGCCTTCAACTTTGATTCCTTAGCCTTATCTTCTGTCTTTGCCTTTTTCTCCGGCTTCCTTTTGAGTTCTTTCTTCCTCGGTCGCTCCTCATATCTAGTTTCCTATGCCAAGAGCCTTTTCTGCTCTTCTATTGCCTTCTCTCATTCTAAAAATTCTGTCTGATATACGAAATGCAGTAAACACTCATATTGGCTCACATATGTAGACTAACATAGTAAAGCAATTAGGCAACATACATTGTCTTTATCACAGAACCTGATAACCAAATTTACAACCAATTCAATTAATTGTACATTAATGCTAGTCTATAACTATGCAAAAAACATAGCAAAACTCATATAAAAGATGGTATTTTTAGTTTAATACAGTAATGATACATGACCTCAATCCCACAAATCTAATAGTTTCGCACATATGTAGGATAACATAGTAAGTCCAGTAAGCAAAATACAGTATCTCAATCATCCAAACACATCTATCAACCTTCAGCCGCAAGAAATTGAAAGTAATTGGACATGCAAAAACAATGCATATCTAATACAAAAGGTGGTATCTTTAGGAAAAACTTATTGCAACATCATCATCCTTGACGTTGACGAGGACAAGCGCTGTGCTTGATGAAGACGGCTATGGCTTGTTGACCACAGCCGGAAGACTGCTTGTTATAGAGATAAGAGCCTATTTCCCAAGATCTTTAGTGGGTTTTGGATCTGCAGGCTCATGCCGTGCGTCCTTAAGGGTCACAATTTTTGGTGGAGAGATCGATTTTTCCTTGTCATTGCCGTTCATCTCTTGTCGTCGGAGGGTTGCGTACTGTGAGCAATGTCTTGGCGAATCGACATATACCGCGAAAAAGAATTTATTGGTAACTTCACATTTTTTAAATTTGGCCAATGTTTGGGCACAATTCCAAAATTAGCCTAAATTATGAGATTACATTCAAGAAAATGGACGTGAAAGCAATAAAATTGGATTCTAGGGCAATTTCATCACATAAAGAATTGGAACTTCCATTTTCTTTAATCGAAGCGAACCATTTTGCTATGCTACTGTTCTGCTTATATGGGACGGAAGGAAAGGATTAAAGAACGAAGAGAAAAGAGGCGCGAGGAGATCTCGCTCCTCCGTGCAATTCCCTACTCCGATCAACAAAGGTGAAGCATGAAGATTTAGCTATAGTTCGGAATCAGGAATGATCTTCTTTATCTGCTTTCTGAATGATGTTTCCCTGCGTGATGCTGTTGGATCAAATTAGAAATTACTTATTTTTTTAATATCTTGTTTTATAATTGAATCAAGGGATGATACCCAGAAATAAAGAATCAATTTTATTTGGATGAAAAATGTTAATGTGAAACCATTATATTACATGTAGGATGGATTTTTCAAGCTTGAGTATGATTGTTTTCCGTTCTTCTTTTGCATCAGAATGCTTGGCTGACGGACGTATGATTTTATAGTTGATCTAATCAATGCGCTACTCGATACCCATAGTTGTCAGTTTCGTTCTCACATGATTAATTGCAGTTTATGGCCTTTGGCGATGATATATTTTTGTGTAACAATCTTGTTAGATGGTGGACCTCCAATACAATTGCAGCAGTGACAGGTGCAAACCGGGGAATCGGATTTGAAATTGTGAGGCAAATTGCATTACATGGATTGACAGTCATCCTCACATCAAGGGAGACTGATGTTGGAGGAGAAGCCGCAAAACTCTTGCAAGAAGGAGGTCTCAGTGTGGTGTTTTATCGGCTTGATATTGTTGACCAGACATCAATTGAAACATTTGGAAGATGGGTGCAGGAGACCTACGGTGGTATAGATATCCTGGTAGGTAGCTTCTTCGCTCTATGTTCACCTAAGTTAATCTTTCCGAGTAACTAAGAAATACATCGTTCAATTTTACTGTATTATTTACTGTTTTCCAAATATAAGAAATTAGAATAGATATTGCCAATATCATATTGGTTTATCTTACATCTATCTTACTCTTCTTTACTCGTAGTTTAAAAAAATTTTCCAGAGAAACATGTATCTAGTTCTTGGCATGTTAATGCCACTAGAAAATAGCTTGTTTAAGTTCCCTATGTAAGTTAGACGAGTCGTAACGTCCTTGAAGGCTTGGCCTATGATGTCTGGGGAGTGTTTCTGTCCAGACTTCTCCTTTGGGGTAAAACATTTTAAGGCTCCATTACTTGTTGAATGAAGTCATGTGTTGCGGCCTACGTTTATTGGAAGAGGTACGTCGTTTTTGTAGTTTTGGAGTGACCCTGTTTGCTAACCTACGGGCTCATTAGAGAGAATATGGACCTCCAACTCTGTAGAAAACAACAGAAATCTTGTATTCCCAATTCAACGTGCCTTCACTAGCCATATTTGGCTAATAAAGACATTTAAAAAATACAAGGCTCAATAAACTATCGAACAATCTCTTGTTGTGGTTTTAGAGTCTTTCATATTTGAAGGCTCTTTGATGTACATGACAATTACATGATTACAAAATGATACTTCTACTTACAGGGGAACTTCATTTTGCTGTTCCACATATTTGTGTGATCTTCGAATATGAGCATGTGATATTTGTGTATCAATTTATCCGGCTTTCGTTGTTTAAGAACTTGTTATAGGTAAACAACGCAGGAGTGAATTTCAACACTGGTTCGGATAATTCAGTGGAACTTTCTGATAATGTTTTGGCCACAAACTATTTTGGGACCAAAAATTTGATCAAAGCCATGATCCCTCTCATGAGACCTTCCGACTCAGGAGCCCGTATTGTCAATGTGAGCTCAAGATTGGGAAGACTGAATGGACGTCGTAATGTAAGAGGTTCCTTTTAATTTTCCACTCACCATCTAATTTGTTCGTGACATCTATGAAATATCCACTTAAAGGCAAGGCAAATATTTCTGGTGCTGGAAACCTTGTTTCTTGACATTTCACTTTAATTCTTTTTGAATGCGCAGAGAATTGGTAATCTTGACTTGAGAAAAAAGTTGGAAGACGATGAGTTGCTCTCCGAGGAATTAATTGACGAGACCCTTTTTACATTCTTGGAACAAGTACAAGATGGTAGTTGGAAAGATTATGGATGGCCCCAAGTTTTCACAGACTATTCCTTGTCGAAATTAGGTGTCAACAGTTATACGAGGCTCATGGCAAGGATACTCTCTGATCGCCCAGATGGTGCGAAGATTTACATCAATTGCTATTGCCCTGGTTGGGTGCAAACCCGTATGACTGGTTGGGCAGGCCATTCAAGCCCTGAGGAAGGAGCTGATACTGGAGTCTGGCTCGCATTGCTCTCCTCGGATCAATCCAGCAGTGGCAAATTCTTTGCGGAAAGGCGTGAGATTAATTTTTGAAATGGAGATCCGAAAGAACATGAAGGAGCTAGAAAATGAATTGCTTACCTGATTTTACCTCATTTTGATTTTCCATATTGTAAAATTTCGTCGGCTGTCTGTCAATGCGTTATTCTTTCCGAGTAATGCTACATCTATCCTCATTTTTAACCCTATTCATAAACCTCTTTATGTGGTAGGCATCACAACCAAACACACATTCATAATTTCTTTCCCATTTTTGGAAACAAACTCGAAACCCAAATAGAGGTCATCAAATGGGCCGATCTATTGTAAAATATGAGTTAGGATTCCGTTGCAACATCTTACAACTTAAAGTACAAACAGAAGTGAATTATTCATCATAATAGCTCAGCTTTTAAGCTCTTAGTAAAGTTCTCCAGTTCTTTTAAGCCTTCTTCCGGAGATTTTGCGTCAGCCAACAGTTTCACCATCGCACTTCCAACAATAACACCATCAGCTCCCCATCCCGCAATCTGAAACACGAGGCATAAACATATGATGCTTATGAGAACAGAGCACTAATTAGAACTATGTTATGCTTTGCTAAAAAATGAACTATGTTATGCGATATAAGATTCAAATAAGACCATGATCAAAGAGAGGCATACCTGTTTAACATGGTCTGGTTTGGATATGCCAAAACCTACCGCCACTGGCTTTTGCGTTGCCTAAATAAAATGTGATTATTGACATCAGAAACAACAATAAAAGAAAATTTGCCCACAATAAGCTGGAAACTATTATGTATTTAGTGAAAACTTGGTGTTGTGAAATGAATGGAGGACTATTATTACCTGTTTAATGTCCTCGAGTAGAGATTGGACTTTTTCACTCACGGATGCTCTAGTTCCCGTTACTCCAACAGAGCTCACCTATGTCGAAAAGAAAGGAAACAAAAAAAAATTAAACATGGGCCATCAAAATTGAGTTGCTTGATCTGTATTCATCGAAGTTTGGTATAATGCCGCACTAGAACTTCGTAAGCTTACAAGATAGACGAATCCTTCAGAAGCTTCAACTATAGCTCTCATTCGTGCTGTTGGAGTGGTGGGGGTTGTGAGAAGCACCTACAATCAATTTTGAATTTTAATTGAGTGAGGTTGTCATAAAATCTTAAAAGTAAGAGAATATCCTAAAGAACATACAGTTAAGGGCTAAACCAACCAGTTCGATGTTATTAAGGCTTGCTTCCTTCCTCAAAATCTCAGTTTCTTCAAGAGGAACGTCCGGAACAACAAGTCCTGAAAAGATAAATGCTTTCTGTAAGGGGAGATAGAAAAAACTCTAGTTTAAGGAAGCAAGAGAACACCCCTAATATTTTTTTATTTTTTGAAGAATTTAGTGTCACTTCATGAAGTAGAGGAAGATCACTAGTGAAAGCTTCCTTGTATATTAATATTAGTGGTCGTAAGCACAAATACCGTGAATTCCAGTATCTCTCAATGTGGTCATGAATTTTTTCACGCCACGCTTAAGTATGGGGTTGTAGTACGAGAATAGTGCGATTGGGCAAGATAATTCAGGAACCACCTGCGAACGATACCAGCATGCGTTTAGAAACTATTGAAATGTGTATTATACGATAAATTTGGCATGCAAATAAGGTGTATGATTTTAATCAGGGAAAAGAAAATTCCATTAGGAGTAAAATAGGACTATGAAATGAAATCCTATGATCCTTTTCCTCCGGGATGCTCTAAGGTTAAAGCTGCATACTTCATTCAGCATCACAATGATTTTATCGAAATTGGTTCCTCTGCCTAGCGAGCGTGTTGCAGCAGCCTGCGAGAGAACAATAAAATGAAATAGCATCAGCAAAATTACTGAAACTGAACTTACATGACACTTCTTCATTTTGTTCAAAAACACAATGCTGACATAATATATAATGAACCGAACTGACCTGGATAACTGGACCATCAGCCAGAGGGTCCGAGTAAGGAACCCCTAATTCGATAATGTCTGAGCCACATGCGTCAAGGACTCTCAGTGCTTCGGCTGTGGTTGAGAGGTCAGGATCACCAGCTGTAATGTAGGGAATCAAAGCCACCTTTGACAAAGGGAAATATTATAAGCACTCGTTTCCAGATATAGTCATGCCTACCACATTTTCTGGAGAAGTAAACAGAACTGATCTTTTGCTTCAACAGTTTTTTGACATAATCGCTACGGAGATTATGTATGGTACAAATTACAAACCAGAAGAGCCAATGAAAAAAGAAAACTCCACCATGATGGGTAAACCCTCAGTTTGGTAAACTAGACCTACCTAGAAACCTAACTTAACAACACAGGAAAGCCATCTTCAAATGCATCACCCGCATTCTTTTCTAAGCGCTCATAAGTATCTATTGAATCCAATCATCAAACACCTTATCTACATTAAGGATTCAAAACAATTCATCACAAACCCACAACACGAAAACGCCGAGCTGAAATGTCTTTAACCACAAATTACCAACTATAAGGGAAAAACATATCAACCAATCAAAAAATGCTTACTTTTCCTTGTTGTTTCAATCTGGCAAATGTTTCAGACAATCCAACAGTGGGTACCGCAGTGAGAGCAGCCATCGGAGGCTTGCAGTCGAGCAATGTATTGGTTGAGAAAGTGAACGAAAAAGAGCGCTTTGGGGTGTTGAATGCCGTTTTCAACTGAAAAGAACCAATTGTCCTGATACCGGCAGCGGCCATTAACGTCTATAACTATTTAGAAACTCTGTTCAACCTGTCTCAGTTTCGTGTTTCGGAAAATGCTTCGTGTTTCTGCTCTCAGCTCTTTTCTGTTGATAGAAATATATTTCGCAAGAGCAACAACTTTCATCAAACCTACCGGTTTTTTGCGGCCCAAATTATCTCTGTTTGGGCTTATTATAACCGAATGGCCCATCGGAGAAACTGGATTTATTCCGCGGATTTATCCATTTTCAACGTCGAAGTAGAAAATTTTGCTGCACTTTCTTCTTCAATCGGCCATGGCGTTGGAGCAAACCGCATCAGTTAAAAACTCCATTCTCCTTTACCAGAAACCACGTCCCATTTCTGCTTGTTCATTTCCAGTTCTTGGAACTAAAGCTTTGAGAAGAAAATTTGCTTCTTTATCCGGCATAAGGTGCTCATTCGACTACCCTGTAAATAGCGCTACTTCGAGCAGAAACAACGGGATGTACGAGTACGAGCGTTACGCAGAGCCGACGGTGACGCAGTACCCTCGTCCAGCGGAGATTCAGTGGAAGAAGGAGCTCTGCAATTCTGTGCAGCTTATTGGACTGGTTGGGGCTCCGGTTCAAATAAAAAACCTTCCTTCAGGGAAGGTCGTTGCCTGGTCCAGCCTCGCCGTCAAAAAATCTCAAACGGAGACCGTCTGGTAATTCTATATTTTTCTTTCGTTTGGCTTTCCTGAAGGTTGGCTGACGCGGCGTATTTTAACGTCGTTTTGATTATGTATAGGAATCATAATTGAGTGAATTGAGTATGTAATCGTCAATTGAACTCAAATGAAAACTCTGATTGTAGCAGTTAGCGGGTTTAATGCATCTCCTCTGATGATATGGAGCAGCCAACACCAGCTGCCAGATTATGCTTAAGGGCTACTGATTGTTTTTTTGTATGTCATCAAAATAGTGATTGATAGATGGCTGGTTGTTTGCATGTTTTAAATTAAACAGGATCTATTGCTGCGATAGCAACTTGATTGTATTCCAATCAAGTTGTGTGACAATGGTAATCCGCAGCCGTTCTATACCGGACGAATATTGGCAGCAAGAACCACAAGAAATCCACGTGATAGCATACCATTCATCCATGAGTGTCCCACGCTTTATGGTCATACATTCACGTTCTGCCATGTTGTATTCTTGTGTTTCTTGTGGCAAAATTTTCTTGCGGTATAGTATTTATGTGTAATCCGGTAGTAAAAGGAGTGTATCATTATCACCAAAAGTTACATAGTTCTCTTTGGCACCTAGCCTCTTCCGCATAGTTTCTGGTGTTCTCTTCTTTTTAGGACTCCCATCATAGTTTGCAGTATTTAGATTATAACTTCGTAATCAAACATATAACACTGCATACTTCGTATACATTTTTTCAGGATTAATTTGACCTTTTGGAATGAATTAGCTCATACAGCATCTCAGCATGTAGAAAAAGGCCAACAGATATATGTCTCTGGTCGGTTAGTCTCTGATACAGTGAAAACTGATGATGGGAAGCAACAGATCTACTATAAGGTTACTGGCCTTCTTCATATGTATACTGTTCCATTGGTGAAAAGCTGTGTTTATTAACATTGAACATGTTCCATGCGACATTTATTTTATAGGTCGTCGTTCAGCAACTGAATTTCATAGAGCGAAGCTCCTCATCTGTTCCTTTGTACGCTGGAGGCCCTGTTTCTGGAGAAGCAGGTAATGGTTTCCTCTTTTATTAACAATTTTTTATGATCGCCCATCAGTTACATTTTGAAGCCTTGTCATCACTCGGATTCCTTTGCAGCAAGAAAGCAAAACACAAATGCTAGTTCCACTGGTTCTACCGAAGAGCTCTGGCAAGCCTTCTTTGCCAATCCCGTGGAGTGGTGGGATAATAGGAAGAACAAGGTGAATGTTCTTACTACCATTCTTTCTTAATCCAGCCGTCCTTCGGCATAGCAGCACTTTTTATTTTTTTCTACCATCACTGCCTTTTAATCCACAGAGAAGTCCAAACTATCCAGATTTTAAGCATAAAGACACGGGGGAAGCCCTGTGGGTTGAAGGAAGGTATAATCCACCATGGGTCAAGTCTCAACTGGCTGTACTCGACTCAAGAATGGAATCATTTCATGATCAAAACAGTAGCATGCATGTAAATTTTATGTCTGTAGATAACCTTGGTCATTTCTAGTTTCTCAGTACTGTGATCAATTTTCTATATGGTCAGTTTTGCTAAAAAAAAATCTACATGGTGTCCGCAATTGATGTTCTAGTAAGGAAAATTCTATGCTGGCCATTGTGCAGATCTTTTGTGAAAATATTAGCTTCAAATCCTAGTTAAAATTTGAAACAGACCCGTGGGTTCGGGTCCATGCGTATGTGTGCGTGTGGCCAGTGTATAATGAATATGAATTTGCACTCTTAAAAGCCAAAGTACCGAGGTAATAGAGTGAAGCATCACATTTTTATTATATACTGGTTGATTTATATGTTTGTAATCGGTATGAGACAATTAACTCTAGCAATCATCAATCTCAAGGGTTGGCCTAGTGGTGGAGGCCTGAAACTTTAGTCTCCAAAGAGGGATGAGGTCTCAGGTTCAATCTGGGTGCAAACAATTTTTTGGGACCACGACCGTGGGTTATAGGCCCGAGTCTTACCTAGTTCATGTAGAGGGGTCACTTTGCATGGATTCCATGATTCCGAATATATGGTTATCCAAAAAAAACTCTAGCAATCCTCTTATACCCGTGCTCTAATATAACCACTGAATGGTTGTTTGTAACTGAGAAACAGCGAAAATCATGGATGATGCAATGAACTCATAGGACAATCTGCAGACAATCCATATTCTGCAAATGTTGTTGTATCATGTTTTTCCATACAAGTATTTATATGTATATTGTGCTACACAAAAACATATTCTACAGGCTTCCCAATCCTTGAGCTTCTGATCCTTTCATGATCCTCAGCCGTTTGCAAGTATTGACAAACATATCCCATGGAACATCTCCAACAAGCATCCAATCCTCATCTTTGTCTTCATAAGTTGGTACATATTCAGATCCACTATACCCTTCTCTCCCAGAATACACACCTGGCAAAACAGAGAAGAGAAACAATGTAAGTCCAACAGGAACATCAAGAAAAGCCAGCAATTTACTTCAGGTCTCCTACAGTTGATGCCCAATTTATACCTATAGCACACTTGAACATGGCCTCCAATCCCTTAACAAGATCAAAGTAGTTCTTATAAAACTTCAGATCTATCTTCCTCAGATATGGAGCTCCATCCATGCTCACTTTCACGAACATCGCACTTCCATCGGATTCCGCCTTTTTCTCCTGTTGTAAAATGCTTTTCCGGTAAGATCTGACCGGCGGCCACCCAACCACATGTGCCCTGTTACAAGAAAAAGTAATTTTTTTTGGATAAGTGCAAGAAAAAGTAATTTAATTATTAATACCAGACTACTTAATTGTTCTGTTCGAGAACTAGGTCGCATAGGCGCTTTATGGTGCTCTCTGCCTTGCCCGAATTACTGTTTAGGCCGACCGCTTAGGCGCTGACCGAATCCTAACCGCTCAGGTTCCGTCTAGCGCTTTCTCGAACATTAAACCTCAAGAAAGGCTACGGAAGCAAATAACGAAACTTACTTTGGTAATGGTGAGCCACACGACTCTTGATCTTCATCCTCCTGACAAGAAGCTGCCATTTCTGCCGAAGATCTCTTGTTACTAGTCTTGATAGAAGACGGAGAAGATGAGTGCTGCACAGATTCATTTTCTCTTCCAGGCAATCCAAGCCTCAGCTCGGTGACCATGAAATTCAAATCACTCTTCTCAACAATCCCAGCTGCTGTTGCTGCCATATCCATTCCAGAAGCACTATTAAAAAAAATTCCAGTCGAGATCTGTTGAAATTATCCCTTGTCCCACACCGGTTTCCTAAACTAAGAAAGACAAGTATAAATAAAGGAATTGTGGGGTGAACAATATTATAGCTTTATATATTTTAATCATCATTAAAAAAAAGTTTTTATTTTATGTTTAGGGTGTGTTTTGTACCTTTATAAAATTAATATTTTTTTCTCCTTCTCTTTTTTTTAAAAATTATTTCAAATTTAGTATTTTAGAACTCTACTTCTCATTTTCATTCTTCTTTTTTCCCTCAAAAAAGTCATTTTTCCTGTAGGAGGGTTTGGGCTCCTTTTTTTCTCATTCTCCTTCTCATGGCATATTTGTAAATAATTACAACTTATATAAAAAATATATACCTGAAATACCCTTACCCTAACCACCAAAATTTATATGCTAAAACTTCTCTCCATTAAGGTAAGAATATTTGAGTCTTTCCATAAATTTTAATAAAACTTAGTTATTTTAATAAAAAAGACAATAATTATTATTTCCATTATAATTATAGTTTTGCAAACACTCTAAACTTTCAAAAGGAGAAGGAAAATGAAAACTAGAATGAAAATGAAAATGAGAAGTAAAAGTAAAAATCAGGTAGAGGTACAAAACACCCACTCAGTCCGGTTATCAACAGTGTTCTCAAAATTATTCCAGGATTGTCTGGATCCATTTAACTTTAGAATCCGCGTATGTTTATCTAGATTAACCGCAATCTCCCGTCCCATACAAGCAATGCATGAGACAAATTCTGACATTTTGTTCTCCACATACTTGGAATCCATAATCTTGGCTTCTTAGGAGGGAATTTTTTTTCTTAAGCTTCTTATCTCCTGTAGATTCAGGCTTCCCCTGTCTATCATTGTAGGGGTCTTCAGGAGTTGGAAGGCTGAAGCTGATACGTTCCCGGGTGCGTTGTCATGTGACGGGGCCTGAATATGCGGTGGTGCGGATTCCCTGCGGTGGGGTCGGCAGGGATTCCGGACGGAAGATGGAGTCCGTGATGTCCTGAAACCTGTTCTTGGTCCGGCGACCTATGATGTAACAGAGGGTGAAACTTCTTGAGGAGAGAGTCTGATCCTGTTTAGCTATGAACTGTAAAATGATAAGAAAATAAATAACTCTTTTCATTCCCCTTTCTGGTTCACAGTACAGCTGTATTTATAGAATGGCAGGTACATGTTTTCGTAAGGAAAAGTTCTAACGGATATCTAACAGCTGGACTCCCCCTGTTATTTCCCACTTCGTGAGTAAAGAACATCTTCTTTACGGAATCCGAGGACTATCGTACCAATACCCTCCCCTTCAACAATGTTGTTGTCCTCAACAGCGAACTGGGGGCAATCTTGCGGATATGTGCAACGTCCTCCCATGATGCTTCAACGGGAGATAACACGTGCCAATGTAAAAGCACCTGGGGTGATCCGCGAGAAATGCGTCGATCCAGAATTGCCTGAGGCACTGGCTGAGCACACCCTTGATGAACGATCGACATTTTTGGACTAGGTGGCAGAGTTCCCCTGAATGCCCGCAACTTTGAGACATGAAAAATAGGGTGTAGGCGTGATTCCAGTGGTAATGCCAGCTTGTACGCTATGCCCCCAATTTGCTCCAAGACCTGAAATGGACCAAAATATACAAGTGTTAATTTGTGCATATGACGATTACCAATCGATGTTTGACGATAAGGTTGAAGCTTAAGAAACATCCAATCATCTTTAGCAAATGATACGCCCCTGTGGCCAGCGTCATAGCGCTGTTTGAGTCGGTTCTGGGCTTCCAACAGACGGTCTCTAAGATCAGACAGTAACTCGTGGCGCAATCGGAGCTCTTGATCAGTAACTTCGACCCTTGCGTGCCCTGGGATGTAGTCGAGAAGTCTAGGCAGGGGGCGACCATAAACGGCTTCAAATGGAGATGTTTGCAGAGAAGACTGAAAACTCGTGTTGTAGCAGTATTTTGTCCATGCTAACCACTCCGTCCATCTATTTGGATGATCACCAGTAAAACAGCGCAAATATGTCTGCAATATTCTGTTCACCACCTATGTATTCCCATCCGTTTGAGGATGGTAGGCTGTAGAAAAATACAACGCAGTTTCACTCAGCTTGAATATTTCCTGCCAAAAAGAACTGGTGAAAGTAACATCACGATCACAAACAATAGTCTCTGGTAAACCATGTAGCTTAAATACTTCCTGAAAGAAACTTTGAGCCACGAAAATAGCCGTGTAAGGGTGCTTGAGAGGAAGGAAATGAGCCATCTTGGTGAAGCGGCCACCACCACAAAAATGACTGTTTTGCCGTGCGAGGGTGGAAGATGATCCACGAAGTCCATCGAGATGTCTGCCCACACATGATCTGGTATGGGCAGGGGCTGTAATAGTCCGACAGGTTGCAGATGTTCTACCTTGTTGCGCTGACAAACCAAGCAAGAAGAGATAGCAGTGGTCACACGAGCCTTCATCCCTTGCCAATAAAAATTTGCCTTAAGTCTGCACAGGGTTTTGAGAATGCCTTCATGATATGAGTTATGTATGGTAGAGATGATGAGATCCACCATCGGTGAATTAGGAGGAATAACCAGATGGCCTTTGAACCATAATAGGCCATCCTTCCAACAGAATGGAGAAGAATTGTGTGTGGCTTTAAGTTGATCAAGGAGGATGAGCAATGCGGGATCCTGCTGCAGATGTTTGCATACCTGCTCTAATAAGCCTTCTGTCTGTACTATGACTGTTAAGAGGGATAGATCGCTATTGCTTTTGCATGAGAGTGCATCAGCGACGACATTTTCCTTGCCAGGACGATAAACCACTATAAATTCATATCCCAAAAGCTTACTCACCCAATGCTGCTGAAGTGCTGATAAAGCCTTCTGATCTAGTAGATGTTTGAGGCTCAAGTGATCAGTTTTGACCAGAAATTCCTGCCCCCATAAGTAAGAGCGCCAATGCTGCACGGCTTTCGCTAATCTGATGAGTTCTTTCTCGCATGCAGGAAGATTTGTATGTCTGAATCCCAATTTTCTGCTAAAAAATGCAACCGGGTGACGATCTTGCATCAAAACAGACCCAATGCCGATAGAAGAAGCATCGCACTCGATGGTAAACTATTTCGAAAAATCTGGTAACTGAAGAACCAGAGCAGTGAGCATTGCATTTTTCAAGTCGAGAAAGGCTTGTTCTGCGGCTGCGTTCCTCACAAAGGACTGTTTCTTGAGTAAAGTTGTCAATGGTGCAGCAATAATTCCATACTTTGTGATAAACCGTCGATAATACTCAGTCAGACCTAAAAATGCCCGTAAACCCCGAACATCCGTCAGTGAAGACCAATCCGACATTGCAGATAGTTTAGTAGGGTCAGCAGCAACGACTCCAGCAGAAATAATATGTCCTAAATAAGAGATGTGTTCTGTCCCAAAGTCACATTTCGACTCCTTGGCGACCAGATTGTGAGCACGGAGACACTGCAATGTTAATTCCAGATGATGAAAATGGTCCGTCCAATCCTTACTGTAAACTAGGATGTCGTCGAAGAATATGAGGAGAAAACGCCGCAGATAATCCTTGAAGATTGTGTTCATTGGAGCCTAGAAAGTAGCATGGGCGTTCGTCAATCCGAACGACATTACTAAGAACTCAAAATGCCCGTGATGCGTCTGGAATGTCGTCATCAAAACTGAATCGAGATTAGAAGTGCAAAAAAATTCGAAAATTTGAACCGATGGGATTTTATCCATTCAGTTCGGATTTTTTCAGATTCGGATTATCCGAAAAAATCAGATTTCAGATTCGGATTTTACTGTAAAATTTTGGATAATCGATCGATTATCCGAACCGATCCGAAGTATTTTTTAAATTTTTATTTTATTTTTTTAATTTTTTATTTTTTTTATGTTTAGCCCCTTGGTTTTTTTTATGCTATTGGGTATCCAAGTCCTTCGGGCCTGACTAATCTCAATTGGGTTCTCAGGCGACGACCCCCATCAGTGAATCGGGCGATCTGTGGGTCGTAGCCCGAGGTCGTGGCCCAAACAAGTTGTTGTTCTCGATGGAATTCGAACCTGAATGTCCAGTTGTGAGCTTGAGGTCCTCAACCACTAGGACAACCCGTCTGGGTTGTTGAGCTAGGTAATTGCCAAATTTGGCATCTATTCGAAGAAAAACAACAAACGAAGGCTAGTACAAGAAATAAGAGAATGTATTGCTACTACTGTATTTTTTAAATATATTTTTTGGGTGGTATAAAGATTCGAACTCTTTACCTCACACACACTCACACCATTAGATCAAGGTCATCTTGGTCATCCAAAAAATTACACTATTTATAATTAAATTAAAATTTTATTTACAATTTAAAAATCTAAGATTGTCACTCATTTCCCATCCTAATTGCAAATGCTGAACAGAACACGAACAGATGGTCGAAGGAGAACCGAGAAACAAAACTTCTTTTCTTCTTAGAGTTTGGTGCAAAGTTGAAAATAAGGTTTGCTTCACAATTTTAAGCAGCCTTCCTCTTCAAATGTGATATGCTGCAGTATTGCATTGTCGTAGTTTTATTTTATAACATTGCGTACTATTGTATCCGAAATTCGATCCGATCCGATCTGAAGTCCAAAATCCGAATCCGAAATCCGATTAAATTAATCCGATTTTAAATGGATTGGATATGGTTATTGCTTTTCAAAATCCGAATCCGAAAAAATCCGAAAAAAATATTTGAATCTGATCCGATCCATTTGCGCAACCCTAATCGGGATGCATCCTAACTTGGTGATAACCGGCCTTTAGGTTGAGCTTTGGAAAAAATTTAGGGTGCCCCAGCTCTTCCAAAAGCTCCTCCACAACTAGAATCGGAAATCTGTTGTGGACCGTGATGGCATTTAGGGCCCAATAATCCACGCGCAACATCCAAGTAGCATCGGACTTTCTGATCAGTAGGACCGAGGAGCTAAACGGTTAGTCACTAGGTTGTATCCAACCCTGCTGGAGTAACAAGTCACACTGTTCCTCTATTTCGGTTTTCTGCCCATGCGGATAGCGATAGGGCCTGGCACTCACGGGATCTGACCCATGCTTCAATGTGATCTTGTCATCACAACTATGGGATGGTGGTAGGCCATGGGGTTGCATGAAGATATCTCGGTACTGCTGCTGCAGAAGGTTCTGAAAGGAATCCCTGGCTTGGAGTGATAAAACCTGTACGTCTGGTGTTTTGGCCCCAACTCCATATAGAGTAATATACTGTTTCCTCCACAGAAAAGATAATCGGAGGGCCCCAAAATCCCAGAGCAAAAACCCAACCTCTCGCAGCCAGTTAACACCTAAAACCACTGCAAAACCCTTCAGCGGTAACAAGTATAATTTAACAGGAAAAGAGTGCGTACCTATAGTTAATGCTCGATGTGTAATGTGGCCCGGGCTGACAATGGTGTCTCTGTTTGCCACTGCCACTAAAGCGCGTTTTAGAACTTGTGGTTTCCACCCCCATTCTGTTGCCAAGGATTGATCTAAGAAGCAATTTGTACTGCCTGAATCTAACAGAATGAGGACCTCCTGGGAGTCAAGCTGTCCGAGCACTTTCATGGTGTCGGAAGACGTGTGTCCGGTGATCACATTTAGAGAAATTTTCATCGCATTGCAAGTAGGCTCCTTAATGTCTTCAACCTCGGGGCGTCTTCCTCACTGTCTCCGCACACTTCAATCAAGAATAGGCTCTTGCAACTATGTCCCTTCGTCCATCGTTCATCGCATTTAAAGCATAGTCCCTGTGCTCGGCGTTGTGCTACTTCCACGGGAGTCAGTCTTCGGCGCTCGGGGGGTATGGATCTGGGTGGAAGTCCCTGCCGGCGACCAGACTGTGTTGGAAAAGGGGATGAGGGCCTGGGGCTCAGTGTCACGGTAGAAATTAATGACAGATAATACTGCAATTTGTGCTGCACTTCGCGTGACATATACATCGCATCCCATACCATAGGTGGTCGGAGCAATCGCAAATCCACCGCGATTTGAGGATCGAGTGCTTTCAGGTACAATGCTAATTCAGTCTTAGCGGTAATACATCCCTGCAGGGTTGCGGATAAGTCATTCCATCGCTTATTCAAGTCCTCAACCGTCGATTCCTGTCGTAGCGATGCTCGGTGGCCGGATCCATCAATCCCGGCTGACCATATTGCTGTCGAAAATGGAAGCAAAACTCCTCCCAGCACAAGAACGAAAATTGTTGTTTCAAATTAAACCCCCATTGTTGCGCTTCTCCCAGAAGATAATACGATGCCATAGGCACCATCTCCGCGGGTTCAACGCTGATGGCCGAAGTAAGAATTGCACCGGATTAGCCACCCCTCAGCGTGATTGCTGCTGGAGAACGTTGGGAATTCCCAATGCGGGATACGTGATCTGAAATTCTTGTCGCGTCTTGGCGGATCCCCGTGCCAATCATCCGGTCTCCAATCGGGGTGAGATTCCCGTGGTGCTGGTGGGTGATATCCCCACGGATCGGTGCAAGGCGTGGAACTTTGGTATACTGGATAAGAGTATTGGGTCCCTATGCCGGATGGAATGGCCGGGGGAGGCTGATGATACACAGGTGCTGGCGGGTATACTGGCTGGTTGGGGAAACGAAGACCTGTATATATTGGAGGTGTAGCGTGTTGGGCTCCGAGTTGGTGGGCCGGTAGATGCGGATAGACCAGTTGGTAGCCTGGATATTGGGCCTGGGCGATGGTCGCTATGGGCTGGCCCAAAGATCAGGGCGGAATCACCGGTGGAGCGGGTTGTGGCTGGACAACCGGGACCGAGTGATTCGTGATGTCCCTATTCTCAAGCATGATCCCGATAGACGGTGGAGGCAGGGGATCGGTCTATTTGCCAGCATCCAGAATCTTGGAAGGTCGCCGACTCGGAACTGCTTCCGACCGATTTTTCCGTCAGAATCTTCAAAGATTGTATAATCGACTGTAGCTGTCGTTCCATCGCCGTCGTGCGTACCTCCAGAGTATTTATGGTCTCTTCCATCTGAGATTGTGAATGGGAGGATGAATCGTCCGCCATGGATGTCGAGGCTGAGGTCACATGGGGCTTCGATACCAGGTTGATACGTTCCCAGGTGCATTGCCGTGTGACGGGGCCTGACTATGTGGTGGCGTGAATTCCCTGCGGTGGCACTGGCTGAGATTCTGGACGGAAGATGGAGTTCGTGATGTCCTGAAACCGGTTCTTGGTCCGGCGACCTATGGTGTAACAGAGGGTGAAACTTCTTGAGGAGAGAGTCTGATCCTGTTTAGCTATGAACTGTAAAATGATAAGAAAACAAATAACGCTTTTCATTCCCCTTTCTGGTTCACAGTACAGCTGTATTTATAGAATGACAAATACATGTTTTCGTAAGGAAAAGTTCTAACAGATATCTAACGGCTATATCAGCGAATCTTGATGTTGTGATTCAACCTCCTTTCTTTCTGTCCAGCTGGACTCCCCCCCTATTATTTCCCTCTTCGTGAGTAGAGAACATCTTCTTTGTGGAATCCAAGGACTATCGTATTAGAAGCACATACCCTGAAAAACAAACATAAACTTTTATGCGGTAATGTTAAGCACGAAACCGAAATGCAATTTAATTAAGCTACAAATACGTATCCAAGCCATATCATCCATATTAAGCAAGCAAATATACAAAAAGAACCGAACTTTATTAGTTAAACAAGAGAGACCAGAAGATAAAAGCCCATGTAGAGAAAATAAAACAGTCTTATTCTATTCCAGGGAAAAGAAATTGAACTTACGTAACACATATGTGTTTGCCTGAGAGCCGACGCTTCTTGGAGGCAATGATGGCTGCCACCATATTGGAGACCTTCGAAGATGATTCTTTTATGTTTTGTAGGATTTACCGCTAAATATGAGATAGTCATAATTAAATAAAAATATGAGAGGGTAACTTCATGGCAGAAGTGTGCTTTATTGGAATACTTCTGTTGAGTAGATTTTTAACGGGAGCTACCAAAATTCTTACGTTATTCCATAACTCAAAACTCTATTTACAAGGTGATGAGGCAACAATTTGAGAGAAATATTGAAAATTGGGTTTCAACACATGAGAATAGAATAGAGGCTTACATTAAGCTTATGTTAGGGTTGAGAATTTCCTTATTTACAGGAGTAGTAGACATTGAGTGACATGGGGCAAATGAAAATCACCATAATAAGTATCTAAATTACAATTAAACACATTAATTACAATTTAAAATCCTTAATTATATTTTGTTTTAATTACGTTAATGTCAAACAGTTCTCACTCGACTTAAGTCGTACTGTTTAACGTAATAATGTATTTTTCTAACAGCTCTGACTCGGCTACACAAGCTGTATCCTAATAGCTCCCACTCGTCTACATAAAATGCGATGAGTTGTTCAAACTTTCTCTTGATACTTTATACTAGTAATGAGTTGTACGATCAATATCCGTAACAAGTAATATCATGTTAAGTCACCATCAAACTAACATTATATTTTTAAAATATTGATATCTCAAATTCTCTTTGCATCAGCGATAGTTATTAATTCCCTTTAAGCTATACAATATTTGGTTACATACATAATGTAATCGCCCAGACAAATATGGTGACGCAAGACAAATTGTTCCTTAGACACTAATGATCATTCATATCAAATCGAAGTCTTTGAATTATATACTAAAGTAGCATCATCAAGCCTCAATTTCAAGTCTGTGACACACGATGACAATTGAGGAAAAGCTCATCGAACTTGCGATCTCGGAATTGGCGATCACACACACTTGAAGGTGCGATCACACACACAACAGATTTCGCGACGATTTTGGTCGAATTGATTGACTAGTGGAAGGTCACAGGGTCTCCGCGGGGGCGGAGGCTCCTCCTCTGCCAACGGCAAAACTGGAAAAGTTGTAACCTGAAACGAAATCTTATGCTTCGGTCCTAGCAAAATCTTTCCTGAATCTGGATCGATCTCTCGTACGGGAGCCATGGATTTGGCAGGGCGAGCCGGCCATTACGTTTACAGAGGCGGAGGTGGAAGAATTTAGTGTTCCCTTTGCCAATGCGGTGATAGGTAAATTCTCGCACGGTCGGCCCTCAATTCGTGAGATTAGACAAATCTTTACCTCTTTTGGTCTAAAATCAAAGTTTATTGCTGGAGTGATTGACCATAAGCATTTCATATTCCGATTTGGTTGTATTGAAGACAAAACCAGATTTCTGCTGCGAGAAATGTGGCATGTCGGTAAGTATCCAATGAGGATTTTTTTGCTGGATGTCGTACTTCCAGAGCGATGTGGAACCACATATTGCTCCGGTGTGGGTCAAATGCCTCTACTGTTGTTCAAAAAGGAAAGCATCTTTGATATTGCAAAAATCTTGGGAAGACCTTTGGTGACTGATCAATCTACGTTGGATCTCACTCGTCCTAATGAAGCAAAGGTTTGTGTTGAGGTTGATTTGCTGAAACTGCTCCCCGAGCATGTTTGGGCTGTCATGGGCAAAACAGAATTCTGGCAACCAATCTCTTATGAATACATTCCGGCATATTGTGCCCACTGTATGCACAAAGGTCACTCACAATCGGATTGTAAGGTGCTGCTCTCTGAAGAGATGCAGAATCCTGATGTATAGATTGATCTAAGCATCCTGGTAAACTAAGGAAAGCGCAGGCCAAGGAGTCCAGCAAGGGGAAACAGATACTGCAACATAGGCAGGTAACAAATACTGCCACTATTTCTATACCTGAAAATTCTGGTAATAACAGTAAGACTGATCTAATAGAACTGGTAACTAAAGATAATAATGTGTCTGAGCTGCAAGTAATGGCTTCTGATGATAAAGATGGCATGATTTCGACTTTACATGTTAATATCGATGAGTGCAATTATGATGATGGGTCAGCATTAGATGATGTGAATACAGTTGTCTCTAGTGTTTTGCTTGCCATTTCTGGTATTATTGATACAGCAGAAAATGATGATATTCATACAGTTGCCTCTAGTACAAACAATTTTGTTAATAGATCAATATCTAGGGATATTGATAATAACCCTATATCTGATACACTGGCTGATAGCAACAAGTCTGGGCTACCAGCAATGGTTTCTGATGATAAAGATTAGAAGAGTTCTGTCGTATGCGCCAACATTGATGATTTTAAGAATAAGGAGGTGCCTGTTTTAGATGTTGTGAATATAGTTGCCTTTAAAATTTTGCCTGAAAATCTGTTGTTATTGATACACCAGCAATCGAGGATATATGATTGAAAATTCTGTCGATAGTCGCAAATCAGATTTTTTTGAACTGATAGCTGATTCTATGCTAATTGATGATAATAAAGTTGCGGATATTTCTGTTGGATCTGATGATGGTCATATTTTTCTGAGCTAGAGCACATAGAAAAAATAAATGTAGTCCTAGAGCCACTCCGTCTGTACAAACTGGGGCCAGCAGTAAGACTGAGCCTCATACGATGAATCTGACTGAGAATGTAATGACTGCCTCTGTTAATACACTACCCGCTAAAGAGCACACAACGGTTTCTCAGTTTGAACAAGAATATCCAATTCTTGAAAATGGTAAGGCAGTGGACTTTCAGGTGACTAGGAAAACAGTGTTGTTTGCAATTCCCTTGTTTGCAATTCCCTTGATAGGAAAACCCTTGGTTGCAGAGCCAAATGGTGATTTGAAGCAGTGCTCTATTAGTGCATCAATTAATGATTGTGATCTGTATAAAGGAAGCTTGGTTGTTGAATTACAGATTTCTGAAGCTGACTCGAATTGCTGGCAGGGAATAATTGATGACACCATCATGGACTCGGATAAATCTGATAATGATTACTATGATGATGAACTAGCTGAAATCAAACTGCCTAGTAACCTGGCTAGAAAAAGGGGTCTCAATGTTGCCCTTATTCGCCATACAGCTAGCGAGAAGAAAAGGTATCACACCCGCACAAACTCTCAAAGAACCTCTAAATGACTAGAGGTCTAATCTGGAATATCTGTGGGGTTGGGAACATTTTTTCTCAAAGAATGTTAATACGATTGATTCAGATGCATCAACTAGAATTCTTGATACTGGCAGAACCTAAAATCAAGAGGGAAAGAATTCCCTTCATCTTGAAGAAGCTGAGGTTTGATGAAGGAATCTCCAACTGTACAATCTATATGGATTTTCCGGAAACACTCACTAGATTGTTCCTTATTTTTAAATACTTCGCAGTTACTCGGGATGGAGGTAAAATTCCAGCACAGTTCACAAGTATGCTATGTTGGTGGTGTCTATGCCAAATGTACTCATATTGAACGTCAGGACCTGTGGCACTGTATGAGAATGTTCTTCCAGTCAACATCTGAACAGGGGGACTTCAATACTGTGACCACTGCTGAAGAGAAATTTGGAGACGTCTAGTGGCTTTGGGCTCAGCCTCAGATTTTATCGAAGCCATTAATGATCGTAGTCTTTCAGATGTTGGTTTCCACGACCAACAATTTACGTGGCATAATAATCGGAAAGGAAAAGCACGAGTCCTGAAATGGTTGGATTGCGTCCTTATTTTTGAAAACTAGATTTTAGAAGCTTCACAAGTTCAAGTTCAACATCTACACAGGAGCTTCTCAGATCATTCTCCGTTACTAGTTGAACTTACAGCCCCTCCTCCCCGAATTGCAAGCAGATATCAGTTTCATCGATTCTGGCTCTCACACCCTGGGTTTCAAGAAGTGGTTAAAACATCCTGGGAAGCCGAAATTCAGAGTAGCGACCCTGCTCAATCCTTCTGTTTTTTTTTTCTTTTTCTTAAAAGTATGCTCAATCCTTCTGTGATAAATGAAAGAGATTGAGAACTGATTTGAGAGCTTGGAGCAAAACAGCTTATGGCAATATATTCATGAATATGAAGGCTGATGAGGAAAAATAACGCATCTTGGATGTAAGGTACGTAAATTTTAGTTTAAAATTTTTGCATCTCTATAAAAAAAAATCATTTATAAATTTGGTCAGCATTTAAAGCATATAACTAATGTAAATATGAAGAATCAAATAGTTACATTAATGTAAGGTGCGGGATCGTAATCTCAAAATTCTGATTTAGTACTAAAGAGTTTCACTTTAGTTGGGCCTTTCATAATTTAATTTGGCCCAATTAATTGATAAATGGTAACACATGGATCATAATGATGGAGACCAGAAAAGTATTGAAACCCTTACTCTCACCATGGAGAGCACGGGAACGCAGCGAGAAGGATTTGGGAAGAAGCTCAGCCAAGAGTTGGACGACTGGTAAGAAATTTGGTTGGAAAACCGAGCGTGGACGTCGAGAAAAGGTAGGAAACTCCTTCTCTATGGGTAGCTAGACCTTCCAGGTGACCATAAATCCCGAGATGTGTCTTTGATAGGAATGGGGAAGATAGATTGTGTCTACGTGTTTTGTGGTGATGATTTGGAGGTAGGAAAAGTGGGGCGTGAAGTTCACGAGAGAAGAGAGATGTGAGCTTCCTTCTTGTCCATGAGTTGTGGTAAATCTGGTTATGGGTTCGTTGGGGTTGGATTTGTGAATGTCGGTCAAATGGTTGAAGTTAGATTGATATTGTTAGACTGCTGTTTCCTCTTCAGATATATTTGTTTGCTTGCTTATTAGGTTTCAGTGCTGGTTATTTTGTGTGGGTGAATTAAGAACCCTGTTTGGTGTCTTATTCTGGTAGTAATTGTTGACGAGGTGCTTAACAGTGGCTATGAACAGCTAGAGCAAAAGGTAGATTCTACAACATTATTCCGTTTTGTTGAATGCTTGGAGAACCTAGTTGTAGCTCCATTTCTTCTCTACTTATTTACTGTAATGATTGGTTGTTACTGTATCTCTTGATTTAAGAATGAGCTGATAGGGAAAGATCATATTTAAATGAATACTCTGCTTATTTTTAGGAAATGGTGATAAATGTTGAAGTGGACTTTAGCGTTAGCTTGGTAAAATTGATTTAAAATGATAAGCTTGAGATTAATCAATTTTTTAGCATGGATTGGAGATACCAATTGCTGCTGGCCAAACATTCTTGGTGATCAGATTTGGAGCAAAATAATTGATTTTAAATTGTTGACTTTCTATGTGTGTTATGAAGGGCATGTCTTCAATTGCTGTCGTGAGTTGTGTTTTGCATAAAACCTTGGAGTTGGTTGAACATGGATATATTATTGAATTAAGTAAGATACATGCCAGCCAGGTGAATTAAGAAACAAGCACCTTCTCATCTCATTTTAAACCCGTATTGGGGTGGCTTGGTTGGTATTGTACGTTTTGAGAGGGATTTATTTAGGGAGAATTAAATGCTCCTTTGGTTTGTCCTTGGTCATGCAGACGTGTATTATGCATTGTGTGGTGTATGATTTGAATGGTGCAAATTTGAGACCAGCTTTAGTGGCAAGACGGATAGTGATATCTTAGTCGTGAATTATTCGTGTTCTCTTGTGTATCCTTTTTGAATTTAGGTTGACATGAATTGGCAATGAGTAAACGTTAACCTCTTGAGTCGGTAGCATCATAACTAAACACATGTGCCCCTAGTGTTAGAATTTAGTATGCTATATGAGGAACCTGAGATGATACTTTAGGCGATGGATATTTCCTACTAGGCCATTCGTATGGCTCACGATCCTACTTGTATTCTTTTCTTGCACAGACAGGTCAGCTTACTCAGGATGGCGCGTGATGAATGAGTTATGAAGAGAACTATATTCATTGCCATTTTTTTTAATGTTGTGTTTTATTCGCATTATGTGATGGATGTTTGTACCTGCTGATTATTGAACATGTACTAATGGGCCACATAACTGAGCGTGGGCTTGGATTTGGACTGTCTTTGAGACCCGTTTATGGATTGTGTTAATGAATATTTCTCTTGTGATAATTTCTTGGATGGATGTTATACTTATGGGCTCGGGCATGGCTCGTATTGTCATACTGCCATAACAGATCCAATAACTATTGTGTTGGAAAATTGGGTTCGTTACATTGGAAGCCTCGAATGATTTAGCAGCAACAGATGCAGATCAGCAAGAATATTTAGAGGTGATTGAACAGTTTAATCAGATGGAGGAGAAATTCCTGGTGAAATGGCTGGTATAGGAGGACATAAACACAGCGTTCTTCCTTCGTACTATTTCTGTCTGACAATATAACGCTGCTAGGTTTTCCTTTCCGGCATGAGATGGTAGAATAATTCCCCAGGATGAGCTAACTGATTTGATGATCAACCATTTTTCCCAGCTTATGAACGTTAAACTAGTTTCTCCCTCAGCTAGATTGATGGAATCCATTCCCTGTATAGTCACCAATTCTATGAATGAGACTCTGACCAACTGGCCTGAAATTGATGAGATCAAATGAGCAGTCTTTGCGCTAAATGGTGATAGTGCTCCTGGATCAGATGATTTTACTGGCAGTTTCTTCCAGAATTGTTGGGACATTGTAGCTGAGGATCTGAGGAACTTTGTGTGTTCTTTTTTCGTTGGAAATTATCTTCCTAGAGCCATTACCTCTACTCTGTTATGTATGGTTTCCAGAGTAACTAATCCAAGCGAGATGTCTGAAATTCGACCCATTAGTCTTTGCAACATTGCAGGGAAGGTAGTAACTAAAATCTTGGCAACAAGGATATCAGAAATACTACCTGACACTATTTCTCCCCAGTAGAGAGGATTCGTGAAGGGACGATTAATCTCTGACAATACCCTCTTGGCACAGGAGCTTTTATACTCTTTGAACAGAAAACACGAAGGTTATAATGTGGTTATAAAGTTGGACATGGAGAAAGCCTTTGACCGTGTGTCTTGGCTATATCTCATAAGGGTTCTCTAAGCCTTTGACTTCGCAGGACATTTATAGATTTGGTTTGGAGGCTGCTTTTGAATAATTGATTTTCCATTTCTTGGAAGGGTCAAAACTATGGATTCTTTCCCACCTCTCGTGGAGTTAAGTAGGGTAACCCTCGTTCACCTGCTCTCTTTATTATGGCTGCCAATGCCTTGAGCAAGAGTTTGAACTCTCTGATTGAAGAAAAATTGTGACGTGCATATAAAACTCCGAGAGGCTGCAAGAGTATTTCCCATTTGTTTTTTGTCGATGACTTACTTTTATTCACTAGAGGGACTACTCAAGCTATTCATGAGTTTTTCTCCATTCTGAGAGAATATGAGATGTCAGGTCAGAAAATCAACCTGCAAAAGAGCTCTTTTTTTGTTTCAGGGAAGGCTTCATCAGATCAAATAGCTGAAATTGCGGGATGGACTGGGCTGAGCAATAGCTCCTTTCCTCATTCCTATCTGGAGGTTCCTCTATATATAGGAAGGAAAACCTCTCAATTATTCTCTCCACTGCTGCTAAAAATGAAAAACAGGGTTGAGTCTTGGGATAACACGTATCTTTCAATGGCTGGTACGTTGATAATGATTCGGCATGTGCTCTCTAGTTTGCCAATTTATCAATTCTTGACACTATCTCCAAGCAAACAGGTTATGAAGAGTTTTGAGACTGTTTTGCTGACTTTTTCTGGGGCAAGGCAGGTGGAAGAAAAGGGACTCACTGGTTGCCTTGTACGTGAGTATGTCTGCCCTATGATGAAGGTGGTTTGAGAATAAGGAGAGTACAAGACATTAGCTTAGCTGCATTCATGAAGCTGTGGTGGTTATACACTCAGGGGCAATCTCCATGGGCAAAATTTATGATGCAGAAATATGGAAGCCGATCAATGCATCACTTTCCTCCCCCTCCCTAGTAGCTCTCATACTTGGAAGAGAATCCTGGATATAAAAGACAGGATGACGCATAACATTCGTTGGATAATTGGGAATGGATGATGTAAGCCTCTACCGGGGTAGATGGGTATCAAGTGATGTGCTAGGGGTTCAAACTACAGGAGCGAATGATTCTGCGCTAGGTAACTCATTCATAGCAGCAGGGAGACGGAATCTTGATAACTCTAGCCTCCCTCCCCACATCCGGTTGATGATTTTGAGGATGGATATAGTACTGGAAAGGGATAAACCTATCTGGGAGCCGAATATATATGGGAACTTTAGTTTCAAATCTGCATGGGAAATCATACGTTCTCGATCCACTAAAAGACACAGATTCTCTCAACTCTGGGATCACCGTATTCCACTGAAATTCAATTTTCTAGCTTGGAGGTTACTGCTTAATGTTGTTCCTTTGGATGAAAATATCCAACAAAGAGGAATAAAGTTGGCTTCTAGATGTATCTGCTGTACCGAAAGTCCACAAACTGAATCTGTAGACCATTTTTTCTCCTACAGTGAACTAGCTCAGAGGATCTGGCTAGTGCTTGAACAGAAATATCAAGTTCCTTCTGCAGTTCTCTCTCTTGCCCTTCGGTTAAACCAATGGTTCTCTGTGAAGGGAGATGCTAATATGAGCTTCCTCAGAAAACTGTCCCCGCTAGTAATATGTTGGAGTATATGGGTGCAATGGTGCAATGCTATATTTAACAATGTAGGTGTTAATCTGAAGTCTGCTATTCATTTAGTAAAGACAACGCTAAGTGACATCACTGGCCATTTCAAGCGACGAGAGAGATCTAAGGCAAGAATATCAGAATCAGCATCGCCAAAGTCAGCCCCGGCTGCTATACAAAAACATAACTGGGCACATTCAGACAGGGGATGACACAAACTGAATTATGCCGTTTATTCCAAAGAAAAATTGGGTTGTGGGGGCATAGTGTGAGACTCCTCTGGACGCTTTGTTGAGGCCTTTACTGCTGAATTTCATAGAAAGCTAACAGATGTTGAAGCAGTAGACATTTATATGATGCGCTACAAGGGCTAAGGACTACAAGTTTCCTTTGGAGATTGATTTACCAAGCTCGCTTGGCTACTTACTGCGAAAACAAGATAGCAAATGTCCATGGAGAAGTTTTATTAAACATACTCAGATTAAGAAACATCCTGAGCAATTAAGATATTTTCATTTAGTGCAAACTGGGCCAGACTCGCACCATATAGCTATCTCGCTAGCTCAGTGTGGGTTTGCAAACGGCGATCACAACTTCTTCGCTGAATATATGATGCCAGAAAAAAAAACAAGATTGCTGCTCATTTCTGAATCTGACTTACAGTGCACTGCAGCTTCTCCAGGGGATAGGACAGAATAAAAATTCTATCTAACAAAACAGCACAGGAGGGAACGTATTAAAAAAGTTACATCGGCTGCTCTTAGGATTCCTGTGCGAGTCCTGTTTTGGTCTCTTCAAACACAGGGGGTTGATGCTAATCCAACTTATCATAAACCTCCGGTCAAGGTACCCTTTGCTGAAAATCAAATTTTGATCATGATGCTAACTATAATTGTGTCTGACTTTTAATTAAACTTCTGCTTTGCATGAGTGTGAGGAACTGGAAGCATCCAGGGTGTGAAGTTCAGATGCTAATCTGTGTTGCGAATATGGGAACACCTACATTTGCTGCTGAGACTATGGGCATACAAAGGTTGTCGCTTGCTGGGAAACCTCAGATGACCAATCTCGATCCATTTCTAAAATAGCGCAGGAGAGAATCAAAATTGTTGCATCGGCTGCTCTTCGGATTCTAGTGAGAGTCCTGATTTGGCCTTTTCTAATTCAGAGGTTGATGCTGATTTCAAATTAGCAGATACCTCCGGCCAAGGTACCATTTGCTGAAAATCAGGTCATGCTTCTAGCTGTGTTTATGCAAATTATTGACCAAACTTTTGCTCTGTGTGAGTGTGAGGAACTGGAAGCTTCCAGGGTGTGAAGCTTCTGATGCCAACCTGTGTTGCTGTTGCGAATATGGGAACTCCTGCATTGGTGTTGAGAGCTCCTTCAACAGCCAATGCTTTGGAATTGATACTGGACGTGTCTGCAACTGAGGGGAACTAAAAAGCTTCTGCTTGCTGGGAAAATGCAAATGACCAAATCTAACGTCGTTATTCTTTCAAATCTGTTACTAATTAGCTTAATGACAGTCTGCGATACAGATAGACATTTCGTAAAAGCTTTTCGGCAGAGATGGACGGCTAATAAATAAAAAAAATAAAAAAATAATCAAGGAAAAATTGTTGTCATTATCACAACGCTCGTTCTATAGCAAACACAGTATGATATATGTGTCATGGTATGGCTCCAACTCAGATGGGCATGTCACGATCTTATACCATGCGAATCGTAACCATTGATAAAAATACATCGTCTTTATCCTATACATTCAGCTTTAAAGCTTAATGTAAATCCAGTTATTTCACATTCAATTCTCTATGAATCTCATTTCAGACCTACTGAGGTGACTGAATTCAACTCTATCAGTCTCAACTTTCCTGCTACACAAGTATGAAGGTGATTTCCCGTGTGATAGGGTCAATCGTAAAATTTTGTGGCATTCTATATTGTGTCTTTATAATTGATTTGCAAACTCATAATAATTGCATAGCATGAAGAAGAGATGTCTTTCAATTTCACTAATCAATTCATTACATAAACATGTCCTCTTACATTTCTACAAGATGTCATCAAACCCTACGAATTACTAAACTCACGGTATGAGCTCTAGGCATATCTTTAGGAACAGGTTTGGTCATTGATTCTGCAATAATCTTGTCAGAGTGAATATACTTTTATGGATATGCTTCGTCCTCCTATAGAACTTTGGATCCTTAGTGAACAAAATTGGTATAGTATTTATCGCAATAGCGACATACTCTATTTCCATAATTGACATAGCAATACAGTCTTACTTATTAATGCACATGATATGACTCCCCCATCGAGGATGATGTCATATCTAGAGGTGGACGTGGACTAACCAAGCTGCCGCCTCAATCGACATCCATGTATTCTTTTGAGTGCATACCTCCCTCTTGTAACACAATTTGATCAGTCATACCATATGAGTAACGAAAGATTCACTTAACGGTTTGCCAATGTGCACGTTTCGGGTTGCTTTGATAATGACTCACCAATCCAACCACGAAACAAATATTTCGGCCGTGTACATAACATGATATAGATTAGACTTTTTATGGCACCTGCATTTATGCCTTCATTTGACAAGCTCACACTTGCAATATGCGAGATTTTCTGATCAAATTACCTATTCGAAAGAATCACTCCCACTAACCCGTAGGTCAGTGGAATTTGTAGTCTTATAGGTAAAGGGTATTGGAGATTGCTGCTGAGGACTGACCTCATTGACATTCTCACCTTCATTAGGCAAACTCTCACTTGCAAAATGCAGATTTCATTATCTTTTATGTTTTGATAAAACATATTCTCCCCCACACCATGTGATAGTGACAGTTCTCATTGTAACTTATGCAATTGATTATCCTATTTTATATCACCGATAGTGGGTAATTGATCCCTCTAGTATATCGACATTGCGACTATCAATTTAAGTCATGGCTCCATTTAAATATTCACCGAACAATATATATCATCTCGCATATTCAGGCTAACGAATGAACACCCATTTGGTTGCTCTTGGACCAAGTTTTTTATGTTGACGGGTTTGATCATCCACATAGCTGCTAAACCCCATGGTCACATGGGGTATAAGATTGTCTTCCTCCCATTCCATAACTCATACGGATGGTGGGCTTTTTGTACTTGGTACACGATTGAGGATATTTTATTGTCGTAAGCAATGTACATTCCCAAAAGCTTATGGATAGGCTTAGCTTGTGCCATCATGAACCTAACCACGTCAAGTAAAGTTCAATTTCTGCATTCCACGATAACGTTTTGCTGTTAAGTGTATGGAAAGTAAGTTTCCATACAATGTCTTTTTCATCACAATATTCTCCGAACGAATCAAAAAGATATTCACGACGATGATTAGTCCTTAAGGTGTTAACTTCTCGGCCTAACTGTGTTTCGATTTCCACCACTTAGAGCTTGAATATATCGAGCACTTCATTACAATGAGATAACATATACACGAAACAAAAACATGAGTAATTGTCTATGAGATGAAAATTGAAAGCCCTATGGCATAATTTGCACACATGGGTCTGCAAATGTAGGGATGAACTAGATAAAAAGGATTAGTAACTTGATAAGCCTTACTAAAAGGCCTTTTGCTAGCCTTGCTACATAAGTAAGGTTCACACGTGGGCACTTTAGTCCTTGTGTTGAGGTTTCAAAGATAGCACTTAGCTAGTCTATTAAATCTATCTTGACCAATGAAGTCTAGCAAGCCATTTTATAGATTAAGAGTTTTACTTGCATTAGAGATTAAGGTAAGGGATGACCTATTTAAACTTGAATAAATGTCATCCAAATTTAAAACATAAAAATCATGTTTGTAAGATTCGCGACCAAACACATTGTCGCCATACATGATTCTTAAACCATTCATTCCGAGATTAAAATTAAATCCCAAATATACTAACCAAAGAACTGAAATCGAAATAACAACAAATGACAAATACAAAAATAGTATCATGCAATAATATCGTATTCCTGCCATGAAGATGAAACTTGTAATTGTCAATGACAACATCTTTTACACTACCGTCCCCATAGCTATACTTTGTATTCCAATACCACATTGATAAAACTTGATAAACCCAACACATTCATTTACTACGTATTGGTTAGCTCATGTTCAATAATCTACGTAGAAAAGAATTGCAACAAATGCATAGGAGCACGTGTATAACTCACGGTCATTATGAATGAAACATACATCTTTAGATTAGGGACATACCAGAGATAAATGACTTTTTTTTGCAACTGTAACGCGTCATGTGTTACATTCTTTGGGCCATTTGCCTGTAAATGTTGTTTGTGTATTTTCTTCTTTGGTGAGATTTTCTCAGGACTTTAGGATTTTTCCCATGAGTCGAAGAAGGGGCAATCCTCATCCTCTTGCTCAATGCACTTAACAATATCAACAAACGTCTTGATGTTCATATTATAAGTCATTGAGATTGTGAAAGGAGTCCAACAAAAGTCTTTCGTTTCATCAGTTAAAGTTAGTGAACGACAAACATTAATTATCTTCTCAAACTTATAAATGTTAATCCCCCATCCTCCAATTCATACAGAATAGAATTCATAGTAAAAATATGTTCCATTACAGATCGACACGAATCGATCTGATATTGGAGCCAGTTCATATGCAAGATACGAAATCTTGAATGTGAAATTTGACCATATAAGACATATTTGGTCTTTTCAGAGACAAAGTATTATAGAACATCTCTTTTGTGTAGGCAAGACATACTCTACCTAGCCAAGATGTTACATTTTAGCTTACTGAACTTATGAGAGAGCTCGGTTATCATTATTGGGTCCATTTCTATAGGTATATTCAAGGACATTAGACGCAATATTTATTTAGGGTTTTTTCTAGAGCATTTTGATTAAGTATCGTATTCGAAAACTTCGCTACGCTCGTCGTAATCATTACACTTTACATAACCAAAAATTTTAAAGAAAAAACAAAATGTCCACATTTGAAACATATTCAAGCAAAGAACACATGTAACCAACAAATACTACTTTTCGATTTGGTTCTTTGAATTAGAGCATTTTAATAATTTGTCCATGTCAATACGTATTGACATAAATTATTAGTTAACGTATAACGTTTCAAATTTCTTATAGCACATAACTATAAGACAAGTTCCGAATATATTAAAAGAATCTTTGTCGTGTCACATTTATCCTTAATCGATTCAAAAATCACCAAGTTGGTAGGTACGCAGACCAACCTTCTAGACAGTGGTTTTCATTCCTCATGAGTATGAAGAACCCAGGTTTCTGGTGTGGTCACAATGGTCCCTTTTAAATACCAGTCCTAGATAGGCTGACATGAGCACGATTAATGTGGATGTTCTTTTAACATTCAGATTTTATAGTAAACAGTGATTACCATAAAATGATTTTATTGACACATAGTCAATAAAAGATATTGTTGCATATAATTTTATCTGTTCTCTTTTATTATTATTCGGAACACATTCCAATAATTAAAGGAATTTGTTACATACGACATGCTTGTAACGAGATAACACATAGTCAATTAAGCATGCTTTTATTCTCAAGTAGAACATAATCATGTATTCTATAAATTTAAATTGCACATAAACATAATTAAATTCTAATCATGCATACCTAGAATATTTATCAAATAGATATTCCTAATCATGTATTTTTCATAATTTAACTAATAAATTAAAATGTACAAATTATTTACACTTAAATAAGAAAATAATAAGAAGGCATACATTTAAAAATTTAATAAATAAATTTATAAGAATGATTTAACATATAAATATATCCTGATTATACATATTAAAATTATTTTAAATTTATTTAACATATAAATAAAAAACAAAACAAGACAATAAAAACTTAATTAAAAGGTTTTTTATTGTGCAAATGGGCTACTCAAAAATGCAGCCCAGCCCGACGCATAACTCCCCTTTTTTTATTATTCTTATGGTTGGGCTGCTGGGAAATATGTTGCCCAACCCAAGAAAATTATTCCACCCAACTTATATCCATTTTATTTGAATTCAACAGGAGTAAAACAAATGGGCCATTGGGGGAAACAAACTTAACGAGCGGAAAAATTACGGGAAACAGATGCACAACCCTAGGGCTTTAAAGAGAAAAAAAAGACATCCGACACCTTAGGGTTTCAAACCATTTCTGCCGTCGCCACCCATTTTCGACGACATATTCCTTTTAGGATGGCGGCGCACGACGAACACGTCTGCATCCAATCGTCGGAAAAACGAAACAGATTTGTAGATCTAGGCAGGTACACAACGGGAAACAGACATATCCGTACTCGGTCGTCATTCCTAGGGCACATGAAGGGCACGCGCGGCAGCGGTGATGGCTCCGACAGTGCAGTTGACGAATTTTTTACCGGACAACACAAAATAAATTCGATTAGTATCCGAACAAAATTTATTACTACCAGAATTCGGCTTTAATGCCACTGTGATTTAATCCTATATATCATAATAGATCTGATAATTAAATACGATACGAAATCGTACCTTTATAGCGGAAGTATGATGGATCGTAATATTCCGGTTGAGTAAATCTTTAACCGGGGATATCAGAATCCCGACGGTATTCCACAACTCAAAACTCTCCTTTCAAGATGATGAGCCAACACTTCGAGAGAATCATTGAAAACTGAGGCTCAACACATGAAAACAGAATGGAGGCTTACATGTTAGGGTTGGGAATCTCCTTATTTATAGGAGTATACATGGGCTAACATGGGCTAACATGGGCCAAAGCCCAATCTACAAAGTATCTCAATTACAATTAAATGTATTAATTACAATTTAATGCTTAATTATATTTTGGAATAATTAGATTAATATCCAACAAGTATCTTCCTTTCTCCTGCTCTTTCTATTCTTTCGTTGGGGTATGTAATCATTGCTTTTCCCCATTTACAGTATGTGCAGAGATCCAAGAAATCACAACAGAAGGAAGCCTCTGTTTATTTAGCATTGACGGTACTTTACGGAAATTGGGGTTTAGACCAACAAAAATTTTCTTATCCTGAACTTTGTATACAAACTAAAAAAAATTTAGGTACCAAATTTTGTTTGCGGCCTGATCAAAATTTGACGTTCACGATCAAAGGAAAGTAATTCGTGAGTCAATATAACGGGTCAGATCTATTTAAACCCGTGAAATATTACCATTTGATCGTGGAGGCCGAATTTTGATCCAAGGGCCACAAACAGAATTCAGCACCCAAATTTTTTTAACCGGGATACAACATTTGGGAGCAGACAATTTTTCTTAGACATTAGGGATTAGGGAGTTGATACATGTACCACAATTCAGTAATTGCATTTTTCGTCAACTTTGGGTAGTCGAACAAAAAATCTGACACCATTTTGTGAATCCTCGCATTGATGCCTTTCAGAACTGGTCATAGATCGGCGGCTTCGCCGCCCATAAACTAAAACCTATTAAATAAATATTTCAAGAGTAACAAACTTAATCCTAACTTAAACGGTTTGTTACGAGGGCCAAAATGAAAGTTTAGTTACAATTCCTAAACATATTGGTTATGAGAATTCCAGAACCTGTATTAAATTTTATTTTTCATATATTTTTTATTTTTAATTAATTTTTTTGCTAGGTGTACCGATTTCATTTTGGTACACCTACTAGCATTACTTTTTTTGATAGCATAGGTAACCCTACCGAGGTAGGTAAACCCAACGTCTTGTCGCAATAGCCTGCAAACCATGGTATGGAGGTAAGACACAATTTATCAACCATATATGACAGGCTCATGTCATTGAGAGAATTTGAACTCATGACCTTTGAATTCAATTGTCACTCTTAGACTAATAAGTCGACCCCTCTTTGACACCAACTACCATTACTTAAGGGATTAACTGGCTGCACATTAATACAACTGTAATACTAGGTGTGCCGAAATAAATTGGGTATGAAAAATTTAGTACATGTAACAGGTCGCCCATTACAAATATATACGGATTTTTCCGTCATTTGAAATTCACCGTAATTTTTGATGGTTAAATGAAACCATCTCGTCTAAGCGGAAAATTTCAACCAAATTGAGGCCGTTACACCGAGCAGCTTTCATATTTTAAAGTAAGAATTGATTTGACGCAAATCTCAATGGAGGATCTTAAGGGAGCGAACGACAATTCAAAAAAATTATTTTTCCATTTTTGTTTGTGTTGATTAATATTGGAAAAATATGGAAAGATAAATATTATGTGTTTGTATTGGATAAATATTTTATATTTTTGCACATGTTTATTTTTTAATTTTTTATTTTATTCAGTTTTATAAAATATTATTTTGTTATTCTTTAAAATTATTGATTTTATTAGTTTTATTAATTATGTTTATTAGTTAGTTTTGAGATTTTTAAATAAATTTAACTTTAAATTTATTTTTCTTATTTTTAAATGCTATTTAAATAATAAAAATTCAATAAGCTATTTAAAGGGCAAAAAAGGCTTTTACAGTCATTTTTTGTCGCTCAATCTCATTACCCGCGAGTGTGATGCACGCGGGAGTAATTTGTTCTTTTTTTAAACTACAGGGGGTATATTGCTAGTTTCGAAACCATAAGGGGTAAACTGACATTACCCCAAATCACAAGGGGGTAAAGTGAATTTTACTCATGTTTAAATTCAAAAAGTAACTTTTTGTATTTATTTTTAGAATAATGCTACATGTATCCTCTCTTGGGATTTTATTTTTAAACTCTATTATGTGTCAAGCATCACAAGCATACTTTTTATATGTGGTTTTTTTTATTGAGTGGTTGTGATGTTTGCCACATCATGAGGTTTAAAAATGGAGTCCCAAAAGAGGGTATAAGCAGCATTATTCTTATTTTTATTAGTCTTCTACTTAAACACGTCAAAAGAAAAAGAACAGCAGTTGGATTTTTTGTGTTTACATGAGACAAAGTTGCAAAACATGACCTACAGTCTATGCTGCCAGCTATGGTCGAATGCTGATTTCGACTGGGTTCACAGAAATGCGACAGGAAGTGCAGGTGGAATTTTGTGTATTTGGAAAAAAGGAGTGTGGATAGGTGTCGGGGTAGGGTAGGGGTTCAAGATATATATTTACGATTTGATACTTGGAATATGAGAACTTTGACAGCGAAATCGTTAGAGTCGGTAGATATATTATAAAAAAAAGGATTGATGTGGTGTGTCTTCAAGAGACAAAGTGGAAGGGAGAGAGAGCGAGAGAAGTAAATGAGTATAAAATATGGTACTCCAGATTGGTTAGTGGGCGGAATAGAGTTGGGATTATAGTGTCAGAAAAATTCAAAGAATGTGTAGTGGAAGTGGTAAGGTGCGACGATAGACTTATGGCGATAAAAATAGCAGTTGGGTTAGAAATAGTGAATGTTGTATGTGGGTATGCACATCAAGTGGGGTTAGAGAAGAGTGAGAAGCGAGCCTTCTCGGATAAGTTAGATACTATAGTGAATGGTATCCCTATGGAGCAAAAGATTTTCATCGATAGTGATTTTAACGCCCATGTGGGGGTAGGAGTGGATGGGTATCCAGGTGCGCATAGTGGTTTTAGGTTTGGTCTGAGAAATGACAGCGGTCGAGAGTTGTTGGACTTGGCGGCAGCGCATGAATTGATGGTGGTCAATACATATTTTAAAAAGAGAGATGAGCATTTAATCACTTATCATAGTGGATGGTGAAGTACACAAATTGACTTTTTGTTATTGCGTCAAAGGGATAGGTGTTGTTGCACAAACTGCAAAGTTTTGCCGGGAGAATTATTGGCGTCACAATATCGTCTTTTGGTGATAGATGTTAATGTACGATGAAAAGTGGGGGAGAGGAGGCGAGGAAGTAGAGAAAGGATACTGTAGAAGAACCTAGGGTGAGGCTGCTACCACCTTCAAAAATAAAGTTGCTCTTGCTTGTTTAGACATGATAATTGAGGACACAGACCATGTATGGGTCTCTATGGCTACTATCATTAGGGACACAGCTAAAGAAGTTGTAGGGTTATAATCTGGCAGAGCGAAGCTTGGCAGAGAAGCGTGGTGGTGGAGTGAGGAGGTGCAAACTAAAGTTAAAGCCAAACAAGATAGATTTAGGCAACTTATAGCTGCGAATGGGGATGAGGAGAGAATGCAACGAAAAGAGGCGTACCGCCAAGCAAGGATCGAAGCAAAAAGAGCAGTGGCAGAAGCTAAAAGCAAGACATATGAGGGAATGTATGTGAAATTGGATACTATGGAGGAGGCGCAAGATATATACAGACTTGCAAAGACACGAGATCGGAAGAGTAGAGATGTTGATATTGTTAAATTTATCAAGAATGAGGACGGTAAAACCCTTTTCTCGGAGGGGATATAAGAGTGAGGTGAGAATAATACTTTAATAAATTATTTAACGAGATACGTGAATATAGTAGTTGTGTAGGGAATGAGGAGATACACCGACCCATAAATTAATGCGTGGTTAACCAGATATCGACAGAGGAGGTGAAAAAAGCTCGTAGTAGGATGAGAAGAGCAAAAGCAATAGGAACGGACAAAATACCAATTGAAGTGTGGAAGTGTTTAGGAGACAAAGGAGTTAAGTGGCTAACGACTCTTTTTAACATTATCCTGACAATAGGAAAAATGCCAGAGGAGTGACGAAGTAGCATAGTAGTTCCACTCTATAAGAATAAAGGTGATGTGTGACAATGTGACAATCATCGGGGTATTAAACTCTTAAGTTACACTATGAAATTGTGGGAGAGAGTTATTGAACTTAGACTATGGAATGAAGTGCGAGTAAAGAAGAACCAATTTGGTTTCATGCCAGAGAGCTCGACGATGGAAGTAATTCATCTCCTCAGACGGTTAATGAAGAAATACCGGGAATGTAAATTGAATCTTCATATGGTCTTTATAGACCTAGAAAAAGTAATGATACTATACCACGAGAGGTTATTTGGGAATGTTTAAAAATCTAAAAGGTCTTATGGATGTATGTGAGGGCTGTACAAGATCTGTATCAGGGTGCGCCGACTAGTATGCGAACAATAGTGGGAGAAACAAAATATTTTTCAGTGAATATATGATTGCATCAAGGGTCAGCACTGAGTCCGTTTCTGCTCGCAGTGATTATGGATGTACTCTCTCAGGGTCTACAGAATGAAGTACCATGGTGTATGCTATTTGCGGACGATATTGTCTTAGTGGCTGGGACGAAAGAAGAGGTTAATGCTAAGTTAGAGAATTGAGAGAGACATTGGAGTCTAAGGGTCTCCGATTGAGTCGCTCTAAGACGGAATATATGACATGCAATTTTTCCAATGAAACGGAGGAAAGTAGAATTGAAGTTATGATTGCATACCAGACCTTCCCACAGAAAGATAGTCTCAAATATCTAGGATCCATCGTATAAAATGATGGATGTGTGGAAGGTGATGTTATCCATCGCCTCAAAGTTGGATGGATGAAATGGCAGTCGGCTACTGGAGTGTTGTGTGATAAAAAAAATCTCACTCAAGTTAAAGGAAAAATTTTATAGAACGGTTATACGACTGGCAATACTCTACGGGTCAGAGTATTGGGCTATGAGTCTTTCACATGTGCGGAAATTTGAAGTGGTAGAGATGAGGATGTTAAGGTGGATGTGTGGTCGCACGAGATCAGATAAAATCCCAAATGAGATATTTAGGAATACACTAGCTGTCACATCTATTAGTGACAAACTGAGGGAGGGAAGGTTCCGATGGTTTGGACATGTACGCAGAAGGAGTTTGGACGATCCAGACAGGAAAGTCGAAAGATTGCAAGTCGAAGGGCGACGAGGGCGGGGGAGACCTAAGAGGACATTGGATGAGCAGATTCGATTAGATTTAGTAGGATTAAATCTCTCCGGGAACATGACTTCTGATAGGACGAGCTGGAAACATCATATTACGGTTAAAGATACCTAGGACTATATAGAGTAGTATTTTCTTATTGACCTCTAGTCTGGTAGAAATAAGTGGGGCATACTAGTAAATAGATTGCATCTAAGTGTGTTTATGTAGGCATTTATCTATTTTCTGTATTTGTGTATGCATTTATTTATTTCGGTATGTATTTAGTGCATGGTTGGAGTAAGTAGCTGTTTCAGTTATATGTGATTTTCCTTTTTATTATTATTAGTATTAGTATTGTTGTTGTAATTATTATTATATATTTATTTATTTATTATTTATTATTTTATTTTTATTTTTATTTTTTATTTTTGAGTTGGGTGTCTCAACGAAAACAATCATCCCATCCTGTTGTGGGTTAAAGTATGATTGCGTACATCCTACCCTCCCCAGGCCCTGCCTAAGGGCAAGATTTACTGTATGTTTGGTTTGGTTTGGTTTGGAAAAAAGGAGTGTTACATAAAAAAGACTCATGGACAGAAGAGGGAGTGCTAGGAGTTACAAGAAATTAGGGCATGGATTTAGTGGCGATAAACTTAATTGCTATATATGCTCCGAATCAGTTAACAACAACTCTAGAGAGCAACTCTAGTCAATCTGGGACAACAATGAGAATAGCAACATATAATATTAGAGAGTTGAGAATGCAAACAAAAAGAACGGCTGTCAGATCCCTCATCAGAGAACATCAGTTGGATTTTTTGTGTTTACAGAAGACAAAGTTGCACAACATGACCTACAATATTTGCTGCCAGCTATGGCCGGATGCCAGAGCTTTGCAAGAGCATTCAGGCGACAACCAAGGAAACAATTCAGTTCTTCGCATACCATGAAGCGCAAACCTCAAAGAGAGCTTCAACCATTGAGCGGATCCCGCACACTGTCGTTCTCAGCAACAGGGGGGTGGAATTCCATATTCAAGTTGATGGAGCAGCTTGTAGATTGACTGGAAAGGCAGCTTATGGGTGCCTCATTTTCGATGCTATGGGGCGTTGGATAGTCGGCTTCTCAGGCCGGATTGGCACCTGCCCAAGCTACACTGCAGAATTGTGGGCCATCTTCTATGGATTGAAGCTGGTCAGTCATCTACGGCTTGAAAACGCTATCTTGGAATCCGACTGTAAGAATGCAATTGCAGCCATACTGGGAAACAGATTGGACTTGCCACACGAGTTCCTTATTGGCAGAATCCGGCAGCTATTAGACAGCTCTACATGCCAGCTTGCATATACTGGGCGGACAAATTTACAATGTGCAGATGCAATGGCCAAAAAGGGCCTCTCTATCGGAGACACGGAAGTCCTTTACTATGCTGATAGGGAGCTTCAAAGTAGGCTTACTTGGGCGTAAGTCGAAAGACTGAATCCGAGACCCTCTCTGACGCCGATTGCACCAACAAGCTTGAGGGACATCGCAGCAAGGATAGTGGCCAACCCTTCGCACTAGGGGTGGGACGAAGGGGATGACCAACAGCTACTCGACGCATTGGGGGCGGAGGGTGCACAGTTGATCGGAGCTATCCAAGCACAAAATCTCAACACAAGCTCGCTTAGCCCTCGAAGATTGTCCTACTCCTTTGTTTTTGAGCCTCCGTAGGAGTTAGTTTTTTTTTTTATTTCCGGTTCTTCATGTGGAGAATATTCTTTTATATATAAAAAAAAAGCCAATGAACATTCATATTAAAATTAAGAAATACTGGGTGAACAATATAGGTGTCCCCTATTTGAAATTTTTTTCTTCCCACTAGTAACTTTTCAGTACACTGGCTGTTTTTCCTAATTATTATTCTCACCCTCTTTCTCACAGAATTTTCTTCGATGGCGACGGTGACGTTTGTGCCGACTGGATTGTCTGCGTTCAGTTATCAAACTGATCGTCTATCCTCGGCTAAGAAGATCGGAGAGTTATGTTTTCAAGGTGAGTCAACGAGGACAGTCACTGAAAGGCCTTGCCTCTGTAGGTCAGCAAAGATTACCAATTGCCGCGGACGGGAAAACATTGATTCCGGTTATATATCTACTACGTTTCCGCTCAGTCGGTCTTCGGTTTACGTAAGTTAGGTTGATGTATTTGTTGTATGTGGTCCTATTACGTGGAAAGAAGTTTCTGATTCTGTTTTTCTTTCTGAAAAAATCATAATTCGAGCCTTCTTGATGAGATCAGGGAAATGCATGTGAGTGTTGAGAAATTGAACATGACAAACATGTTTTGTTGTGTGGAAATTCAGCTTAGATTGTAGGCAATTTGCACTTTGCTTGCTTGACCTTGACAGAAATACAATTGTGGACAGTGATGTTCAAAGGTTAGAATATTTGAATGATGCCGTTCCGTAAATGTTAATCTATTTCTAATAATTGAACTAGCTAATGCAGTAACTTTGCATAACTTGCAGTTTATAATTTGCTTAAATGTCTTGGGTGCTCCATAAATTTGGTCAAATCTCCTTCATACTCCATTTTATTCCTACATATGTGATCAGATGCTCGAACTATAATGGATAAAATAATCTACTTGCATATGTGCCTGTTTGAAATAGCATAGCAAATAATATATTTTCTTAATGATCCATTGCGAACCCTTTAAGAGTATTGACGTCAATATTTAATAGTGTTTGTTCTTAAGTTCTTGCTGCTAATTAATTTATGTAGAAGCAGAAGAATTGTATGACTCTGTTCATATATTTGAGGCTTATCCTAAACCTTCTGAATTTCAGTCAGGTGGTGACATTTTGCCGCTCACGGAGGTCGGTTTAAATGCTCACAGCAAAACAAAGATTGTCTGTACCATCGGTCCTTCCACCAGCTCACGTGAAATGATCTGGAAACTAGCAGAAACTGGAATGAATGTGTCACGGTTAAACATGTCTCATGGTGATCATCTATCCCACCAGAACACTATTGATCTTGTGAAAGAATACAATGCACATTTCCCAGAGAAGGTTATCGCCATAATGTTAGATACCAAGGTGAGTTGATGGCTAAACATTCTTAAGTTGAATCTGTTGATTTATATGGTATCCATCATATTACACACATATAGCAGACAATTACCTTTTTGACAGTCTGTTAACTGCATTCGTTGCATATTAATTTCAAAATTTAGTAATTTATTCTGATCTAATATTTTTGCTTCAGTGTTAGGAGTTTTATTTAATACATTCAAAAAATACCTTTGATTCATCTATATAATTAAATCATATGCTCGTTTCGGTTTCTTGTTGCAAAGTTTGTCGCTTAAAGTTCTGGAACTGGTTGGGGAAATTTTCGTCAGATCAACATGTCGAATAACTATAATCTCACTTGGAGGCCGTTTAAACCAGGACACGGATATGTATAATCTTTATCTTTCTTTACTTGGATTAATTGATAAAACCAACTTCACGTGCTGGTATTAGGGTTTGAGAGGGTTTCTGTTTCTATCTTTTTAGTAGTATAATATATAGTATTAGATTTGATTTAGGATTATGTTAGGTTATATCGAGTACTGGTGGAGATATCAGGTAGAATGTTTTGTTTCATGAATTTCAATTCTTATATGTTACCACCTCAGTCCAATATTAATACATCATTACTGTGCGTCCAATTGAAGATGAGCATTGGCTACCTTCTTCAAGAAGATATAAGGGATTTTCTTACCTGTCATAAGTCGTCAGTCTAGTTTCTTCCATGGTTTAAGTCTTATTTATGATGTAGCAGGTTCCTATCTTACTAAAATTCATGTCTGTTCAATCTGTCTGTATGTCATAGATCATATTGAATATAAATTACGCTGAACTTATCCTAATTCCACCTGTAAGGTTAGCATATTTCATATGCTTTAATTGGTTTCCTTAATTATCTCCCGTTACTTTTCCCTGTATAAAAGAATTCTACTTTTCTATGTTACATATAAATGTATATACTCAGCTTTGTACTGTTTTTAACCTTTGGCCAGCTCAATGATGTTTATTCAGGGTCCTGAGGTTCGGAGTGGAGATCTTCCACATCCAATTCTTCTCGAGGAGGGACAGGAGTTCAACTTTACAATAAGAAGAGGAGTCAGTACGGTTGATACTGTTAGTGTTAATTATGATGATTTCATAAATGATGTTGACATCGGGGACATACTGCTCGTTGATGGTGAGGAATCCATTGTAACGTATGGGCCCATGCACTCGCTTGTCATGCCTAGAGTATTTTTATTCTTTTCATGATTGACTGTTTTTTAACACAACCTTGCATTCCAATTGAGATTCTTCATAATCATTCCTGTGAAAGTTTTTCAAAAAGATGTTGTACATGCACCAGTCACAAGCTAGCACTCACTTGCATACATCAGGTTTGATTTTCTTTTTCTTTCAGCACTTCAATATATATTTTTTCTTATAAGCTTAAAAGTTCGTGGCGAAAGGGGACTGGCTATAACCAAACATTTACAACCTCCTGGTTATAAAATATTACTACGATTTAGTATCCAACCCTCTCTGCTCATCCTCTAATGTATATAGCATAAACAGCTTGGAAGAACATATTCTTGGTTGATCCATCCAGGCATGCGATAAATATGAGTTTTGTTTAATCCCTGGAGTATGATTTAGCTGTCACCCTCTATGATTTTGATGGTTTTACTTTATAAATATGGACTTAATTTGTGTTTGAGATCTTATTGGAATTAAATATGTCAAAATCCTTAAATGGCTAGAATAAAGTGTGCCTTGAAGTTAATTATTCACTCAGCACCGGTTCGTTGAAGGTGTGGAACTGGCGATTGATACTAGCTTCAGTTCCAAATAATTCCTCTTTGAGCCTCTTTCCTTCTTGTCATTAGAAGAATATTATCTCTTTCATAGGTGGTATGATGTCATTTGCTGTTAAATCTAAGACAAAAGATGTGGTGAAATGCGAAGTAATCGATGGTGGAGAACTTAAGTCAAGGCGTCATCTTAATGTTCGAGGAAAGAGTGCAACATTGCCTTCAATAACTGGTTATCTCGATTCTCAACACTTTGATTCTTGAAATTTCTGTTCTTCATATTTGTATGTCAGAAGGTTAACTGATTTTATATTTTCCCTCTCTGCAGACAAAGACTGGGAAGATATTAAGTTTGGTGTCGATAATCAAGTTGATTTCTATGCTGTTTCTTTTGTGAAGGATGCTAAGGTGATCCATGAATTGAAAGACTATCTCAAAAGTGAGGCCTCCAACAATAATGTTTCTTTCAAGTTCAATACTTTTTAATCTGTCTGGTGGTGAACAATCTTCTCTTTAGGGTGCCAGGCAGATATTCATGTCATAGCGAAGATTGAAAGTGCTGTTTCTATAGCGAATCTCCATTCTATCATTTCTGCATCTGATGGGGTTAGTTTACATCACATATTGTCTACTGCACACTACTTCAGATTTAGGAAATTGGCCAGCCAATAGATTTCCTGAGAATTACAGCGTGGATGTTTCATATAAGTAGAGACAGGCAATCTCTGCACTTAAATTATTTCTTGCTGATTTTGGTCAGACCAGCTAACACTCTAGGTTCTGTAACCAGCATAAGTTGAGATCACAGTATATATAAACATAATGTGTAATAAACTTGTGTAAAATGAAATGAGAGCGAGGATTAGTGTTCAAAGACAGTCATATTTCAAAGAAGACAAATTGCTTCGTCAATGGAAAGAATAACAATACATTTAAAGTTATAATTTAAAGAAAGCAAGTGCTTTGAAGAAGAAACACATTGGTAATAAGAAGAGATAAAAATGATTCAATCCTCTAGGAATGAGAGAGAAGATGGTCATTGAATGTTTTTTTTCCAACTAGAACAGCTACCTTCCCATTTCTCAAAACATTTTTCCAGATAATCCTCTGGTGTTCTGTTATCGGAGTTTGATATGGATATCACATCAATTAGTATAGGGAATTAGGGATATAATAGGAAGAACTAGCATTCCTTTTTCAGCTTTCTTTCTTGCCTTGGCGAGCCCTGCTGGTGTTTTTTTTTGTGGTGGGTGGGGTGTAGGGCGGAGGGAGCAGAGGCACAAAGTTAGAAAGTTTTAATTTTGGCATTAGGGAAGTCCTTCATGTTGATATAGTATTTTCTGATTGGTCATCTACTAATAATTTTTCCCTGGATACGATCAAAAAACCATATAGATAATGAGTTTAAAACGAGAAACTAGTCATCCACCTCGAATGTCTGAGGATCATTCAGGTGATTGACCTGCCTTAGTCACAAAATTGAGTTCCAAGGTTTGTACTTTGCGGAACAAATATAGAAAATTTGGTTTGTCAAAAAAGAATTGTGATTTATTCTTTACTATATTTGGCAAGAGCTGAAGATCTGTATATTGAGTATTAACATGTTGAAACAGTAATCAAACACATGCAAATCGGTATGGCCCAATTCCAGCACTTTTTTTTTCAGAATTGCCATTTTTGGATTTTCCTACCATTTCCATTTATGTGATTTTGCATGGTATGACATTGGGCTTTACTTTGGTGATAATGGTTCAAATCTCTGGATATGCATTTAACTACAGAAAGCATTGATGTTGCTAGGCTATGGTAGCTCGTGGTGATCTTGGGGCCGAGCTCCCGATAGAGGAAGTCCCTTTGTTACAGGTACCAGATATTGCAGATCAGATTTTACTATTCTATATTTGTTTCTTTCGGTGGTGATTAGGTACTGTGATGTGGGAAGATAATTCATATTATCTTAGAATCTTGTGGGATATTCTGAAGCAGCACAAAGGCAGAAAGCTAAAATTGATTGGTTAAACTTTGTTGTCAATAGGAGTGTAATGCTGTTATGAAATTGTGACATTTTAGTTAATACACAAAGGCAATGCATTATATTAATTGTGTCCCCTGAATTTCCTTTCAGTACAAGTTACAGCTCAGCATGTAATGTATAAATGGTTAACAGATTTGTTGATTGGCTCATAGCCTAGCAATGTCAGATGCCTGCCTTTTTTGATATCATTGGTATCAAAACCATAATCGCTTTTCTTCAGGTGACAAGAATACTAATTTTTATCATCAGAACTTGTATGCCTTTTTCAAGATTCCTCTTAAACAGTGTTACAAATTTGTTCAGTCGGGTTATTTTAGTTGGCAGATGTGCCGTTTAGCTTGTTTCTCGTGGAATCTTCTCTATCTAAATTTGTTGACAGAGAAAAGCAGGTGTAAGTTTGGATGAAATATCATATATGATATACAGAATACTAATTTTCAGTTGGTACATAGGAAGACATTATAAGAAGGTGTAGAAGCATGCAAAAACCAGTTATAGTGGCGACCAACATGTTGGAGAGTATGATTAATCACCCAACTCCAACAAGGGCAGAAGTCTCTGACATTGCTATTGCAGTCCGAGAAAGTGCAGATGCAATAATGCTTTCCGGAGAAACGGCTCATGGGAAGTGAGTTATTTTGCTACTGGAGTACTTGCTTTTATGTTAATTATACTTTCATTTGCCGTACTTTTCAATAATTGTTACAGATTTATAGTTATTTCATGTTCAAAATCTATATCGGGTGATGCAAAAAATGTCAATCCCACTTAGTTGGGATCAGAATATCCGGGTAAAGGTTAAAATTGGTGAGGTGGGGTGAATGAGAAGATCCTTCTTGAGTTGATAGGGCATGCCAGATTTTAGTGTGCAATGCATAGCATAATTGAAGTGGCATACTGATAGAAGCTTCTCTAACTCTAGTGTCGCAGTAGTGCTTCTATGGTTCCATTAAGTTGAAAGTTTTTGAATCAAAATAGTTATTATAGTTTGTTTTTATTCCATTACTATTATTTTCTATCATTTAGCCTCCTTGTTTAGTTACAATCTATCTCCTCAACTGCTTATGCCTGATTGAGTACTCCAACAATCTGATAAAGTAGTTTAACTATTCTATTAATTGTCTCTTTTATTAACTAGATACCCCTTGAAGGCTGTTAAAGTGATGCATACTGTAGCACTGAGGACCGAATCAAGCTTGGAAACCAACACAAGGTCACTTGGCCAACCGGCTGAGCAAAAGGTGCATATAGCTGTGGTCGTTGAAAAATCACACTTTACTAAATTCTTGACTGGCAGATTGAAAGTATCCCCCGTATTTTCTTTCTTTTATTGCTGGTACTTCTTTATTTTTGTTTATTTTTTCTCCCATGAAATTTCTGATTTGGATGGTTGAAAAGGAGCTTAAGGTATGTTCACGTGGTTTAAGTGGAAATATTCAGATTTTAATTTTCTTTTCATTAACTTCAGGCTCGAGGTAATTGCTAAGAATTTTTTTTTCATTTTATTGGTACTATATATTGTTGAGATTAGATGATAAAATAGCCTCTATGAGCAAAATCAAGAACCATTGTCCAATCATGAGCCTTAACTAGTAGAAATAACCATTTTCCAATACCACGGGATATGGCATACGTATGACTAGTTCTGGATCTTTACTTTGGGGGTCATTATAACATTTGGATTTGGACCCTAAACAGAGATAAAGAAAGACAAATCTAACTTTAGAATAGTTTTTTGTGTATTTTTCTGTTCGGTCAATTTTTGTACAATATATAGCACTGTAGCGTACTTTTCACCAATATCGTTGCTGCCGTTGGTAACTAATATTGATTAAAAGCTACAATGTATTTCAACCTTATTTGTTAGGTAAAAGTTCAGCTTAGTCATCCTAGCAGCACGACCGCAACCAAAGCCCATTAGTTACGATGTTATGGTTTCCTATGTTTTCTTAACTTTGAATAGAAATCAATCATTGTATTTTTTGAAGGAGTAATTAGTTGGCGTTCCATCAGTGATTTAGGATTGTTGTGTTTTGCCCCTCCTTGAGGTTTTTATGTACTTTTCTCTGGCCGATTGGCTTCCTATTCCTACATATTAAATAAATAGTTAGCGTAATCTAGTGGAATATCAAGTTTTTTTTGTCTCCCGTGTATAGGCATGTCGTTAGCAGGTGGATGACAGTTGCAATTAGGTATAAATTGGTGTATGCCTTGTGGCTGCCGCATAAGCATCCTCTTTTCTTTATACATATTTGCAGGTGCGGGATCAAATAAAGTCATTTTATACATCCATTTTTTATTATGGGTGCTCTTACTTTTCGCAGCTATAATTAGTCGCATTATACATAAGAGACCAAATGCTTTTAAAATCTTAATAAAGTATACTTAAACTTGTGGAAAAGTACAACAAAATTATTAACGATAAAGTTGTCTAAATTACACCTAAGCATGAAGCTTTTGGTCTGAGATAGCAGTAGACGAAGTTAAAAGGAATGTAATAAATAATATGTAATTTATTTTTGCAAGGTTAAAGAATATTCTTCTTTACAGTTTATCTTTAACTTCATTTATTATATTTTTTTTATTATTTTATACATGTTGAGACTGAATGTTATATGAAATATGTAGAGAGATATGAGTGAAATGTTTGCTTTCCATGCCACCACGATTGCCAACACTCTGGTGACTCCTATCATAGTTTTCACAAGGACAGGTTCAATGGCTATAAAATTGAGTCACAACAGGCCATCATCAACCGTATTTGCTTTCACAAATGTGTAAGTATTTATATTTCGTAATACTTCATATCACCAATTTTATGTACAATGCTTCCTGGGTTTTTAAACCATTTTAATTTCAGATGCACAATTCCTTATTTGCCATGGTGTGTTATTTCTGAAGTTTTATCCATTTTACAATTCCATGTGTACATTTTTTTCCTTTTCTTTTCCATGTGTCCATCAATTACTGTTTATTCTTTGCTTCTATATCTGTGTCTAAACTAGAAGGGGGTTGGGCCTGGGTGGGTGGTTCATCCGACCATCTGAAGGATCATTTTGGTTATCTGACTTGCTATATTATAAGCACAATGGAAGAAGGTAAAGCAACTTCAGCTGTGGTGGAGCAATATACTGGGTTATTTGTACTTCGTTGGCTGTTAACATTTCGGTTTTAGGTTTAAATTCTTTTGAGGGAGATTTGTTTAATCATAAATGTGTAGTATTAATCGCTTCCGGGTTACACTTCATTATCGATTTTAATTAGGTAATTGTTACTTGACTTCCTTTTTATCTAATGTTCAAATGGTAGGTAAACTCCGAAACGAATTCCCTTGTTTGTATGACCATAAATTTGAAGGGTAAATCTTAAGACGAAAAGTGTATTAGAAAACAGTATTGTAAATTCCTTTGAAAAGTTGGCTACCATATTATTATACCGGAGCTGACACATTTACACTAAACCTGCTTGCATTTACAGGGAGAGGGTGAAACAGCGTCTTGCTCTTTACCATGGGGTGGTACCGATACACATGGAGTTTACAGATTCTGTGGAGGATACCTTTACGCAGGCTTTGAAGCTCTTATTGGTAATATATATATATATATATATATTCTGATTTTTCTGATTGCTTTATAAGTAACTAAGCTGGATATTTTCCCTTTTTATTGTGCAGAATCAGAGTCTGGTGGTTGAAGGGCAGTATGTTACCTTAGTACAAAGTGGCTCACAACCCATCTGGCGTCGAGAGTCTACTCACCAGATTCAGGTTCGCAAAGTGCAAGGCTGAGTGATGCAATAAAAATTAAAAGTGCCTTCTTCTGTATAGAAACTCATGAGCGCCTACAGCAATATGACAAGATATCCTTGTCAGTTTAAATATGCACTTATGGACGTTTGGATTTTATATGAAAGCATTCTCTACCAGGTATAATGCCGAACATGCTGACTAATTCCCTTTCCATGTCTTTTGATGGGTTTATGTTACTTTGTCGATTACTGTGATGCTTCTTTGGGCTGGGAGAAATCTATTTACATTTTACAAGGAGCAATGAAACCACATTCCTTAGGTGGATATCTTTTCATATATATATGTTTCCGTTTAATTTTGATGCGTTGCATTTTCTGCTGAACATTTTGTGCCTTATTGAAATCTCCTTGTTTACAATCTTTAATAGATTTTTTCTACTAAAATAGATATGCACCAAATCTACAAGTGTCTTAAGCCTTACTTGTATCGTCTCTAGAAATACTCATCAGTTCCAATGGCTCTTTCACTTTAAAATTAGAGCAAAAATAATTTTTTTTTATGATACTGCCTACTGGGCAACAATAGTTGTAATTTTGTTTAACTCCCCAATACTATGGTGTCGAATAGTCCCAAATCCATCCAAACCGTTGAATTTTGATCCAACGGTCCAGATTAGAATTCGGGATCATTCGGTACGATAGCATTCGGGTGAACAAAACTCACAATAGTTGTGTCTCTCTCTGTTGTTTTTGTTCGAGATTGTTTTGTTCCTATCCGCTGCACTGGAGTAATGTTACAGTATTTAAGTTCAAACTATATACACAGACCTTGTTCTTTTCTTTTTAACTATCACACCAGTAAACTTTCCATATTGAAACTTCCTATCAGACCATCATAATGTGTGTTATGTGATTTCAGTTATAAATTATTATACTCCAATGCGCAGATCTTCATGTTTGTCTTCGCCCCTTGCTTCACTCTTCATGTTTTTGTACCACATTGCACAGGCAATATAGACAATCAAATCCGTGGCTGTTAATGCTGCTAAGAGAAAGTAGAACCTGTCCAGATGACCCATGTTAAGGTTTCCTGGGATCCATCCCGGCATGTTATCCATTGTTGATATCTTCATCACGATGGATACAATCAAGCTGCTAACATAATTACCCAGTGATATAGATGTCATACAAAGTGCACTTCCGAAGCTCTTGAGTCCATCAGGTGCTTCTGCATTGAAAAACTCCAACTGTCCCACATACATGAATACCTCTGATGCGCCGATGAGTGCGTACTGAGGAACTTGCCAGAAGATGCTCAACGAGCTCGAGTCATGGCAGTCTTTGCAGCCACTTGTACCAAACTTGATCCTGTAGCGTTCAACAATGCCTGCTGAGAGCATGGCAAGAATAGCTATAACAAGCCCAATCCCCATTCTTTGTAGCTCACTAAGTCCCTGTGAACCTGTGCTTCTCATCTTTTTGGCTAGAGGATCGAGTATTCTTCTGTATATGAATATGAATATGGCTACACTGAGTATGTCGAATGTTGACATACTTGCAGGTGGGACTTTGAAGCCGGAGAAGATGTTCGTATTCATTACAGCCCCTTGTACTACAAAGAGAGAGGCCATCTGTGTGAAGACTACTGAATAGATTATGGTGCAGAGCCATATTGGCAGCAGTCTCAGTATACATTTGACATCTTCAACTTGTGATATGGGGCATAGGAGCCATGGATTTCGTTCCTTAGTCTCGAGCATCTCCACATCCCGTTGCGTGAGGAATGCAGCTCTGTCTAGAAATCTGGCACAAGTATGGAAAGTGTATGTTCATATCTCATCGGCAGTGTTCGAGAAAACGTTGGGCATACCTTCTATGGTTAGGGGCCGAAAGACTGCCCAGTGCCTAGGCAATCGTCTTTTCGAAGAGAATGTAAAGGTGCACTGCACTTACTTGAGTCCTTTCGTCATGTGACCGGCCTTTGATGTCTCAATTCCTTCGACTCTGTAGTACACGCCCTCTTTGACATTCATCCTCCTCTTTTTTGCTGCTGCAACTATCACCTGGCAAAACCGAGAAAACGGATTACCTGTTGTCCTGAAATATCTGTATCTTTTGGTCCCTCCCATAAAGAGAAGTAGAGCTGCAAAAGCCGATGCTGCTGATGCCCAGAACCCATATGTCCACATCCCTTTATCCTCCAAGTATACCAACACTGTGTTTGAAAAGAGTGAACCCAAGTTCAACGCCAGGTAGAAATAGCTGAAGAATGCAACTTTGGAATGCCCCTCTTGTACATCCTCTTCATCAAATTGATCTGCCCCAAATGTAGCAATATTTGGTTGGTATCCTCCATTTCCCAGAGCAATCATGTATATGGATATGTAGAAGAACCCTGTTACCCAGGTCTTGTGTGGTCCAGGTCCAGGTCCACATCTTGGTGTTTCTTTACCGCATCCTCCAGGTTTGAGCAGCAAGACTTGTGTTGTGAGTGATAACAACACGAGACCCTGATGGAATAAGGAAGAATCAGTGGAAATTTGTGGTCAATCTATCCATATAATCTGAGATGCAAAATCTCCGTACAGACAGGCACGTACAGCAACGAGGAAGATGTTGATCGCCCGCCTAGGCACTGGACGGTCACCTTCCGCTCTGCTTGAATGCCGCCTAAGTACCTACTTAGGGGCGACTAAGCGGGTGCATAGACTGCCTAGGCGCTAAGTTGACCCTGACCCGTCTAGGGACCGCCTAATGCTTTCTCGAAGCGGGCTGGGTGGTCGCCCTCCACCTTACCCGACTGCCGCCTAAGTACCCGCTTAGGGGTGACTAAGCGGACGCTTCGGCCGTCTAGGCGCTAAGTTGACCCTGACCCGCCTAGGGACCGCCCAATGCTTTCTCGAAGCGGGCTGGGCGATCGTCGCCCGGCCTGCTTGAATGCTGTCTAAGTACCCGTTTAGGGGCGACTAAGCGGGCGCGTAGACTATCTAGGCGCTTAGACTATCTAGGCGCTAAGTGGACCCTGACTACCTAGGGTTTGCCGAATACTTTCTCGAATACTGCTCTCATTACAACCTTGAGTCAAGGAATAGATTGTAGCATTCCTATTTAAATTATTTTGATATTTATGTGTGAATTTGGAACATTCCAACAAATCTATCCATAATCTCATGCAAAATCCATAGAGACAGGCACGTACAGCAACGAAGATGGCCTGGAAAATTGCGCAAGTTTTGTATCGTCCCCATTGTGAATCACTGAGAAAGGCTCCAACAAGAGAGAATAGGTATACTGTGCCAGTCCATTTGCTCACAGTGTTTGCTGCATCAGCAGTGTTCTGCTCCAAGATCCTCGTAAGGAACAACACAAGGTTCACTCCAACGCCGAAAAAGGCTAACGTACACAAACCTTGGTTCACTGCAGGATGTTAAATGAGAAGAAGATAGAATACAGTAGTAGAATTTGTTAACATAAAAAGTAAACTAAAATACCAAAAAATAATGGACAATGCTATTTCTACGTTATTGTTTGATACACTTTAAATTTCGATCACATCTGATCAAATCTGTCCAAATGATAACATCGATGGAAAATGGATACACCAAGGATCAAAATTTCATATTCTGGTTTGGTTCCGATGATTTCGTCTCCGGCAATTTATAAATCCTGATTAAAGACTACTTAATTCTAGGGGAAGACGCAACGAAATTACTGACGGTAATATCTTCAAAATCCAATTGGTGCATAGGGCATTTGATTTTCGATATATTATTTTTTCATGGATGGTGATATTTCGGTGTCGATGATGCGACGTGGGTGTAAATTGAAAGTATGTCAAATTTTGATGTTAAAAAATAGCATACAAATATCATTGTCCGAAAATAATTGGTGATAAATATGTTTATATAAGAAAATATTTGTTAGTGTTGTTTATGATATTAAATGGCCTGTTAGCATTTTTCAAACAATTGTTCTGTTATCTCCTACTTTAAATCTTATTATTTTACTTTATCTATCCATACATATATTTTTGGTTAATATATATTCATGCACTCTAAAATTCATTAGCACTTTTTAGACGATTTTGATTCACCTTATATTGTATCCAAAATCAGAAACATAAATTTTATTATTTATCATTATTTCTTTTCTTTTAATTATAATTATTGTTATATCATAATATCAAAAAATAATGACTGTAAATCCTCATTTTCTTCTACATGGGACTATCGAAATTTTATTCTGCTTGAACGTGGAGACAATTGGTTATGAATTTTTGTTAGGTCGACATAGGCGTCTGAAAAAAGATCTAAAACACTAAAAATGTGGATATATAGATGTCATGGATCATTTTCATCTGCGAAAATCAAAATACCTGATCGATTTCGAAAACATGTGTACTGACATATCTACTAATATTGGGTCCCACTAAAAGAAACAGAATAAAAATTGTGGTGGTGCTCCTCCCACACACGCACTTTGGATACCGATCCCTCATCCATCAATACTTCCAAAGTTTAGGTTAGCTTTTATTATAATTTTGAACAAGTGTCCATCTTTTCTCCTCATGCAAAGAGTTGTCCAATACTACGTGTCGTGTTACTTCGTTCACTCTTCCGATCACTCATTCAGACACACACTTGCAGTTGTTCTCAAGTTATAATTTGCATTAGGGTACTGATATGTGATGTAAGAGTTGTTAAAACATAACCTCAGGGCTCAATTGCAATTCAGCTTATATTCATCACGTGATCATTCATATAACATATAACCATCTTTCTTGTATGCATCTATGTTGCTTGTATGCTATTCTATACTTACAGAGTATGATAATCCCAGCCGTCCATTTTCCAGTTCTCTCTCGAATTGCAGGATCGCCATGGAAGTCCACACTTCCATCATAGGTGTATCCTTCTGCTGCTGTTGCTGTTGTTTCATTCACCTTATGACAATGAAAAGTGGGTAGTAACCAATATGATAGGGAAGGGAATGGTATTGCAGCAAATTTATTGTACAGATATCGAGATGACCTTGGCATAGTGGTATGAGTGTGTGTGTGTTTGAGGTCGAGGGTTCCAATCTCGGTATCAATCAAAACAAAAATCTATTGTACAGATCAATCATGGTGGGATTGTGTGTTGGCAGAACTGCAGTATTACTAACCTCCTTGGACAGTTGCAATGATCCGCCCATTTCAAGAATAATTGCAAGAAGCTCTTTGTGGTTCTTGAATGTGATACATAGATGCACAAATTGGCATATATATAGAAGGATGGGTGGGGTGTGGTGGGGTGTGGTGAGATGGGGTGTTCACCCTTCGCCGCCCCTGCCCCTCCGCCACTGCCTGATGCTTACTTGTCCTTATTGCCATGATATGAAAGGTCATAAATTGAATGTTGTGTACAAATTATACGTATGGTATGAGTGCTAAACCCTTATATCCGACTCTAATATTCCATTAGCGAAATTGAAATATAAAATTGGTTCTGCAATTCTGAGAGAATTTTAGAACTAGTCATGGATTTCGGTTGTGTAATAAAACCGTATAAATATAGCTTTAATGTGCAAAAAACTTAATCCAAATTTTAAGGGTTTTCATTCGCCAAAATTGAAATGTGTGATCAGTCTTGGGTGAGTATTCAAAAATCAATCTTATATTTTAATTTAGGTGACCTAATATTAAGATTGTGTATGTATGGGTAAATAAGGGCTTGGGGTATAACATACGGAATCTATCTATATGGAATATCTAGATATAACTTTGTAACTGTAGGTTTGACTGCCTCTCCAAAAGGGGCAAAAACACTTTGTAGGTTTGGCTAGTAATAAATTGTTACATCGGCCTGATAGAATTCTTGTTTCATAGGTTATGAATCAACCCTCGCCAATCGTCTAGTTTAAATTGTTGACTTGTTGGTATTTGATCATGATTCCACACTCGGGAAGGAGAGGGACAAATCGAGAGCATAAGCCGAATTATTTCACCCACGTTTAGCTTTGAGTCATAAAACAGACTGTTTCTTAACGACCACAAACCAGTAGTTTTAGAGGTGTTGTTACATAACTTTTTTTAGCAAAGCAATTAATTCATTTATAGGCGTTGTTACATAACTGACTTGTACCCCTATATGCTGCCCCGAAAAAATGGATGACCACTCATCTTCTGTTTTCGAGAGTATATTTCTGATTATTCGGGTGCTTGCACCGAGCCCGATGGCTGCTCGGGACAATCAGAGAACCGCTATACATCACCCACTATGGACACCTCAATCACACCTCCGCTGATGTGGGGTGTTTTTCACAAAAATTTGAATTTTTGTTGCTAGCCAAATTCGAAATCAGTTTTGCATCCCTCCCCCATTCCCCTCCCGAGTGCATCCCTAGGCACTACCATTGCACCTACATAACATCTTTGTAATTATTGTACACAAATAATATATAACCCATATAAAACCCTAAAACATAAATATAAAACATATATATTAATCCTAAACTCTAAACTTAATATCCTGTAAACCCTAATGGCTCAATGTTATCAATTCTAAAAAACCAAAAACTCTAAAAGCCGCCGTAAAAATCTAAAATCTTATTTAAATGTTATAAATCTAATGGCTAAATACTATAAATCCAAGGGCTAAATGTTATTTTTCAAAATTAATCGCTGCCGTAAAAATCTAAAACTCTATCGTATAAACTCTAAAGGCTAAATTTTATAAATCCTAAACCATATATTTCAATTTTATAAATGGTATAAACTAAATTAAAATATATTACATTAATTTTATATTTATTATTAATTATTTATAAGAAATAATCATTTAAAATAATTATAAAATGTCCAAAACACCATGTCACGTCAGCGAGAGTGCGATGAAGATGTCCATAGTAAAGTAGTGTATAGCATTTTCGAGACAATTACGGTAGTTGAGCACAAGCTTTACGTAAGAAAATTTAATCCTAAAAATATGAGTTTAATGTAATAGCTTTGGGTCAATTTCTAATAGTTGTAATCAGAATCGTTATTCAATTTAGAAAAAGTTCCAAGACCAAAAAAAAATATCCAAAATCAGCATTATATTTTAATTTCGATCTTTCATCCTTTGGTCTGGCATGTCATTTTCCGGAACGTGTACATCTTGAGAACAGCATTCTTGTTGTATGTTTTCATCCATGATGGGTCTTAGCAAGTAAAGTTTTTGGAATTTTCTTCTTTCCTTTGAGACCATAAAATTCGCACGTGAGGCGTAACATGGAAGAGAAATAAATAATTCTCCCGGGAATTCCTTCTATTCCAATCGAGAAAGTTCCAACAACTTTATGAGAACTTGAAACAATCAAATATGTACATTCCAATGTAGTGCTCTCTTTCTTTCTTTTTTTTCTTTTTTTTTATTTTGAAGAAAAACAAATTTCATCGCGCGATGCTAGGATGTGCCAAGCTCATATTGAATACAGTCAGGTGGACTATTCCACTCTTGAACAATATCAACATTATCAAATTGCTTAGAATAAAAAGTTAACCCGTGTGCTATTGAATTTTCAAGACGACGACACAGAAAGATACTCAAGTATTATGGAGACGAAATGAGCAAGGACTTTGTCTCGTACAGAAGATACTGATATTGTAGGGGGGCTAGATCTTCTCCTTACATTGCCAATATTACATTCAAGCAGTCCCTTTGTATAGTGAAATTTCGCAGGCCTTTTCTCTCAGCAAAACGGAGGGCTTCCCTTAGGCCGAGTTGTTCTGCAGTAAAAGCGTCTATTATACCAGCAGAGGACATGGACATACCTGAGTGAGTGCCCCCATCAATGCCAAATAACCATGTTCCCACACCAGCTTTCCTACTCAATAAAGAGATAGTTAGTACCACCAAACCATAATCGTTGACCTTCAAATTGAAAAATATTGAATCTCTTTCGGGCTTGATTCCTTAGGCACC